>JBBMEG010014548.1:0-29668 GCA_037832605.1 Cyclanthera cordifolia
TGGTTCTTCATTAAACGTTGCCGGTTCCCTGTTTCGACCTCCTTCGTGAATAGACTTTGAGGGTTGGATGTGTATCAGCATATTAAAACAATCGAGAGGTCAAGGGTAAAACTTCAGAAAGTACAGCCTTAAACCATTAGGATGACAGGTTCCCTATCTCGTATAGATTTTGTATGTGAGGCATTACTATGCTACAGAATGGATCATAGATTTGACAGTTCTAAATTGTTCTTTTTTCTTTGTTGAACGTCAAAAAAGATGCAACAAATATAGATAGAAGGATGCATCTGGTTTCTAAAAACACCAAAGATTTAAATGCTTAACAAGTGAGCAAGATGAGCAAGTCTCGATTTTAAGAACAAGAAGAAAAAAAAAAGGAGGAAAACCCGACTCACCTTCCCCAGTAATCCCAGCGAGGCTGATAAGTTTCGTGAATAGGAGTTTCAGGAAAAGAACAAGAGTAACAATCAGAGCCAGTGCCATTGGTAAGATACAAGTTGGCATAACTCACATCTCCAATCAATAGAACAAGGTCAGGATGGTTACTCAAAATGTGATTAATTGTTGATGTAGTGTTGTATGTAAGACCCAAATCCCCAACCACTGCGATTCTATTAGGATAACTCTTAGGCTCAGAAACCGGCATAGTTCTGAAATAATGCAAATCACTCATTTCTTCCGCAACCGAAGGGTCTCCACACTGATATTGGTACAAAGTATCAGGCTCCAATCCTGTCACCAAAAACAAGACCTCCATTAATCTTCTAATGAATGAAACCAGCTATTTTTAGAAAGTCGTACAATGTTTTGAACACATCGAAAATTAGAATTGATCGTACCCATAAGACGAACATGGTGTATAATTCCAGAAGTGTAGTTCTTAAGGCCTTCAAAGGGATAAAGTTGGTCGTAGACAAGCGAGTAACCCTCTGCTTTGTTATCCATTGGCATTCTGAACTTCCCATACACAACAATACTCGCAACATTTTCCGGATCTAGTGGCTCAATGTCATCTCCAATTTGAAAGTCCCCTGCACATCAATCAAATCGAACTATATGGCTCACATAACTACTACCCCAACTCTCTTTGGAGAATAAGCTCCAAGAGAATTCCAATTATTCAATCACTAAAGCATTTTAGAGTTTCTAAACTAATCATCATCTATCCCTCATGCTGGAGAATAAGCTTTTTAAAGATGTATTTCGTCCGAGCAAAAACTTGCAACCTTTCAATAAAAAACTGTCAACTCCTCGACAGAGTTAACAATTTAAGAAACAATTATTAAATGTGACCACCAGTCTCAAAAAAATAAATGAATGTGACCACCAAAATATCTAATAATTTTTCAACATGGCTGTCCCTAATAACCACCCTATGCATGTTCATAATTCAATTTTCAATTTCTCCAATTCGAGTTTATGGCCTGAGGTGAGGGGTGTCTTTTACGCATTTTGTCAAACACTGAGCATACATAGAATCAACCAGTCAGAATTTCCAGAGCTTCACTCAACAAAGTTCGCCAATTAGTAAATATCACACAATTCAATCTCAAAACAAGGAATTGCAAATTGCTAGCAAGCAAAAGCATCTTCAGTAAAACAACTGAGCAATCGAACAAGCAAGCTCACAAGTATCCATATTCAAAACGAAAACAGGGAAAATTAGAAGAAACCTGTTATCCAAGAAATCCATACGGAGTCGTAATCAGCAGAGAGAGAAACAGAAATCTGCTCCGGCGCAAACTGCCCACCTATTTTCTGAACTCTAGGATCAGTTTCCGGCAAGTCCTCAGCCATCCCCCGGAAGCTCTCATCAAGCGGAATAGTTACAGGCTTAAACGGCCCATCAGCGGTGGTCGGAATCCTCCCATGAACTGAACAAACCCTCAAAACAAACAACCACGAGAGCAAAAGAACGGAAAATGGGAAGAGGCCCATTTGCCTGGTTCGAAAATTTTCACAACCCAGATGAAAATTAAGCACAGTGATGAGGAGAAAAGAGAGGGAAATGGATTTAAATCAGAAAAGGGATGGTAATGAAGATCAAATTGAAGGGGTAAAAAGAACAAACACGTTGCATTCCCCATGTGAAGGCAATGAACAATGGCGACAGAGAAGATGACGTTGATTGCACTTTTCATTGGCGAATGGATTTGGTTTTTGGGGAAAGCAAATTACTTCCCAAAGTTTGACTTCCAAATTGACAGATCGACGGACTGAATTGCCGCAAGCCGTTTCTTTGGTTAATCGACGAGCGAGCATTCTCTGTTTTTCAGATAAACTGCGACCTCCATTTATTGCTTCGATGCATTTTATAAGCTATTTTCGTTTTTTTTTTTTGACAATCGAGGCGATTTATTTATAAGGTAATGTGAAACAGAATCAAGTAATATATGGGGTGTTTGGCAAGGCGCTATAGAATGAGATCAAAAATGATTTATGCTCCACCAACAATCATTTTTTTTTAATCGTTTTTTCTTAAAATCACTTATTTATTATTTTATTCTTCTCCTAACTGTTTTCTATTATGTGCCTAACCACTTTTATTTTCTATAACTATTTTTCAATCGTATCATATTCATTAATTTATTTTTTTTGTTATCATTCTCTTCCATCCAAACACAATTAATCATTCTCTTACCTACAAACACAATTAATTATTCTCCTCATAATTATTTTCTTTCTCATTTTCCTACAATTTTCATTCCTTCTATAATCATTTTCATTCTCTTTGCCCAAACAAATGACTGTTAAATATTGATTTTTTAGATCGAATTAGTGATGTGGTGTCGAATTATATAACCATCAAATAAAAAAACCAACTTGTCACAAACCCTTTTGCTAAATTGTTTTTTCTTTATAGCTGTGAGTAAATTGCTTCACCTTAAAGCAAAGAAAATAAGGCCATTGAGAGACTTAAGAGTAAAAGAGATATTTTAGGAGTTAATAAAAAGAATTTGAGTTTCTAGTTCTTTGTCCAAATCTCACATTTTATGGTAGTGTATAAGCCTACAAGGAAGAACTCAGAAACAAAATGTAATCCATTTTATTGTAGTGTAATATAGTGTTCGAAGATTTTAATATTAAAAAAGCTTTTTTTTTTTTTAATTATGGTTTTTTCACATTGTTATTTTCATTAGTGGAAAAATAGATGATACTGCTTAAATGAGGAAATTAAACAAGTAAATTTGATTATGAAATCAAGCCAAACATATTTATCACCTTATTGTTTTCAATTCTCAAATTTCAAATAAGCCCATGAAATCAATAATGAACAACACTATTTATCAAAATAATAATAACAAGACTAGGCTTAGTTTTCAATTATCAACTAAGGTCCCGTAGCTCAGTTGGTTAGAGCGTTGGTCTTATGAGCCGAAGGTCGCGGGTTCGAGCCCCGCCGGGACCATTAGTTGCGTGTTTTTTCAGATAATAATAGTGTCATTTCATTAATCATTACTATAAGTAAACAACCCAATCACTATAAGAGACATTACTTTTTAAAAATAATATACTTGAGAGTTGATTAAAACTCAAACTTTGTTAGTTTTTTAATTAGTTAAATAATGTAATGTTGATTTAAATAACGACTAAGCCACTTCTACATACTAATATATTGATGAAATGTTTATTTTAATTTCAAAGTTAATTAATTTTGTTTTTAAAAATAGGTATCAAAGACAAAAGTGAGCATTATTAAAATGTCAGAGATAAAGTATTCTATTTTGAAATATGGAGACCAACTGAAGTTATACTCAAAATCTAAATACTAAATAATGTAATGTTGATTTAATTCTGAAACATATAGACTAAAAATGAGCAAAGTGTTTATTTTTGAAATGTATAAATCAAACTAAAATTAGAATCCAAACATAGAGACCAGAAAGGTAATATTTTCCTAATTTTAATTCAAGTAAAGAAAATGAGTAAACAAATATAGATGATAATTTTTTTAAGAA
The DNA here is from genome assembly GCA_037832605.1 of Cyclanthera cordifolia. NCBI lineage: Eukaryota > Viridiplantae > Streptophyta > Magnoliopsida > Cucurbitales > Cucurbitaceae > Cyclanthera > Cyclanthera cordifolia. Next base: position 3,960 of record JBBMEG010014548.1, read on the forward strand.
AATTTATATTTTTAATAAAGACAAAATTTAGTTTATTTTAAAAGTGTAGACACTGAAATTGAAGATTTATAGTTGAGAAGAACCAAATTTGAAAGTACAAGAACCGAAATAAAACAAACCTAAATGTTCAAGGACTAAAATTAAACTTTTTAAAGCCTAGAAATCAAAAGAAAATAAATTCTGAAGTCACCAAAATGATATTTAAAAATAAACTTAGAGGACCACGATGGATTATGATTTCAAGTCCTCATTTATGCGTTTTGATGTCATTTTTTCGCTTTATAAACTAAACAAAATGCTTCAGCTTTGTATATCAAGTATCCGCCAAAAAACCAAGATGGGTTAGATGTATATGATATAGCAAAAAAACAAGAATTCGCAGCTGTATAAGAATTTTCGACTGATCCATTTACAATTTTGTTCAACCTACAAACCTAACTTCTTCATTTGAAAATTTTGATCACGTATTATTAATATAATCTGCAGATTGGATGGTCCTCAGAAGCTCTTTCAAGTTAGCCAATATATGGCGTGGCCCCAAACTCTTCACACCAATAAAGTTCAGAAGCTGTTCCAAGTCCTGCAACAAATTGACAGGGAAAAAACTGACACGGTCACACGAGTAGTAGAGCTCCAAAGATCAACACGGGGCAGTCGGTTAACAAATGCCTAAGCAACGACTACAGTATGTGTTAAGAGGTCGAAATTCTAGTTTTTAAGCCAGGACGGCGAGAGATGAAACAATTAACAATAAAGGGCACCATTCGAATGCTTGAAACAAAAATGGTTTCTATTAGATAGTATGAGGTTCCATCTCAAAACCAATAGGTAATGAGGGGAGTAGCACACTTCATCTTATAAATGTTCGGAGGGTTCTCCACTTTTTGAATGTGGGATAATGAGATCTTCAATATACCCCATAACCTTTTGGGTTCATCAATATTGAATCGGATTTCAATTTCATTTATTAGACCAAATACCCATTTGAGCTTAATGGACTCTGAAACCATATTAGATAGTATGAGATTCTACTTCAAAACTAATTGATAATGAGAGAAGTAATCTACCTTATCTTATAAATATTCAAAGGACTCTTCACTTTTCCAATGTCAAATTTTGAGATCCTCAACACTATAAATGTGAACTAAACTATATGAGCTGATACTCTTATTACCATGTTGCGCCAAAAAACCCATAAACCCAGAAAAGGAATTACCTTGTTTAACAAAAACACACCATAAGCAGCTCTCGTTGTATCTTGTCCATCTAAAAAGAGAGGGAACTCGACATGCTTCGTATCTGTGACAGACAGTGAGGTGGCTAACGAAACAGAGGATGTGGGTTCTATTGAAGGTGCATAGTCACGAATGTAAGAACGAGATCCACCAAAGCGTATAGGGTATCGTATTGGAACTTTTAGATATGAAGATATGAGGGGAACAGCCTGCAGAAAATACAATAGCATGTTCAATTTTACATTATTTACTCTTAAAACAAGTATCAAGCATGATAGATTAATCGTAATCAAATCATTACATTTCACAGCCAGCTGATGCCAGCCTGGATACATTCATTATTGCTTGCAAACAGGGTAGAAAAATCAATCCAACATCGAGCAACTTATTAAAAAGTAGCATCAGTAGAAGAAGAAAGCACGAGATAACAGCACATTTATATGAAGATAAGAGAGAACATACGTGAGCAACGTATCCTAGGGCACTTGCAGATCTCTGAGTCTCTTTCTTGTCGCTGAAAAAGCTCATTTTTTTAAAAGGAAGCACATTCAAATTTAGACCTAATACTGTCAAGGACCCATGATTGACAGGTTTAGATCCCGAAAAATTTCCTGGTAGAAAGAAGTAAGGGCGTGAGCAAACAGCGCGATCAAATGAAATTTGAATAGGATAAGAAATATATATAATTAATGAATAAAACACAAATATTAAGGATATGACAAATCAGGAACAATAGTTTAGCATATGATGCACCCTATTAGTTAATACAAAGACTTAACAGAATTAGTATTTGCTTGTGCTTGGTACTGGTCGAAGATAACAGTTCCCATCTGTACTAGTCTAGCCTATCCTAAGGTTCTGCTTCCTAGTACTTTCCAATATATGTGAGGATAATAATTAATAATGTGTTGCATGGGTATATGAAATGTATTAAAAAAAATGATGATTTGACTAATGCCAAATTACCTACGTGACACGTTATTATATTGGGAAGTATGTACAAGGTATAGATATATTCCATGAAGCAGGTAATTAGAAAGCAGATAAGTTTTGCTCTGTTTCAAAATGAACGGAATTTCTTGAATCTTCATCAGTTTAACAACACTTGAGAAAGGCAGAAATACTGCCGGTCATGTAAAATAGATTCTAAAATGCATAAATATTTTCCAATAGCTGGTCAATAATGTCCTACTTTATGAAAATGTCTCCTATCTTGAATAAGGAGTATCCATCTAAGTTTCGTATGAAAAGATTTTTTGACGGTTTCGGACTTACTAGCATATACCTAATCTACTACTGGAAGGAAATGATTCAAGCTCTTGATCCTTAGCAGGTCCATTCGAGATCTTTACAGGATAGAGAAAGGAAACTTGTGAAATCATATATTGCTGCCTTCTTCTCAGCTTCTTCTGTATGCTTTTACAACGATCATAGCCTTCTTCCCCTAAGAGTAAACTATTTGAATCCTGTCAAAGATGTGGCATGATATCAATGTACCAGTTGCCCAGTTAGTAGAGAGCCTATTAACAGATTTTTCTAAAAACATCACTTGTATATTAATTTTATTGGTACTACTACGTGGAGGAAAGTCTAATGAGATACATATGGACATGTTTATTATATATTTTCAACCGTGAATGATGCCTGCAGACATTATTAAAAAATATCCATTCAATTTGAGCAAATAAAACATCAATGACAGAGGACTTAATTGCTTACAAAGGAATCGAATTCACATACACAACTAGCATAAACTGATGAGTGATGTCTTATGGGGTATTTGGGCCAAGGAGAATGATTACAAAGAGAATAATTCTCTTATTCTTGTTTGGGCCACCAACCATCATTTCCCTCAAAACCACTTTTCATTCTCCTTATATACACCCTTTTGTTTCCTATAATTATTTTCTACACCCCAAACACATAATGAATCAGCACATCCTCCCTAAACATTCATTTCATCAAAATACAAATAATCGTTTTCTCTCATATTCTCATCATTCCTACAATCCCTCTAATTCTACATGCCTTGCCCCTTAGAGGCAAAGTGGTGAAATGAAGAGAATGGGAAAGAAGATGATTATCAGTGATTGAGCCATCAATGATCATTCTCCCCATAAGCACATTTCTCTATAAGATTAAGCACCTTTTTATTCTTTCAAAAACAACTTTTGATTATCCCTATAACTATTTTCACTCTCAACATATTCATTATTTTATTTTCCCCACAATTATCTCTTCACTCCAAACACAAATAATAGTTCACCTAATATTCATTAACCATTTTCTTCGCCTCAAACACAGATAATCATTCGCCTTGATAACTATTATCTTCCTATTTTCCCCCTAATTTTCATCTTCCTCGTGATCATTTTTATTTTTCTTACTCCAAACACCCCCTTAAGAGTTTTACCAAATATTCCAGCATGAAACATTAGCTTCGATTTGGATTTACCCTAAAATGCAAAGTGAATAAAAAACAAATAGTAAGGTTATTGCCAATCTTATACATGCAATGTGTTATTTTTTCGTTGATTTTTATCGTCATGGAATGATAGTGTGTATATATACATATGACCGCAGATGATGAGCCCTGCATAAATGAGTTGTGGTCTGTGTTTATTATCATATTGAAGATATTTACCTGCAATCGCTTCCTAGCTTTAGATAAAGCAGTCCCAGAAACCAAAAGTGATCGAACTTCAATGCTAAGACTCTCCTCTTGCTTCTTAACGTCCTCTGATGCAAGTTTAGAACGCATGGTCATGTTCTCCACGATACATTTTCTTGCTTCAAGTTTCTCTCTCATTTCTGCAAGCTCATTTGATCGACTAACTGACTCAGAATCAACCTGCCCAAAAAATAACAACAAACAATCCACAGATTTATCTACAACTAAATCAAGAGAAGGGGAATCGAGAAGCCCAATTGGCAAAGGAAAGCACCATAACCGAATCAAGAAGCCGAACAACCATACCTATTTAACTGTCTTTTTTATATATATATACGTTGGTACTTGTAGAAGCATACGCGAGAAAACTCATAAAAAAGTTAATTCTTAGGGAAGTAACCACCTTGTATTTCTATTCTTTTTTCTAGTACATGGGGGGTTGGGGGAACCTTGTATTTCTCTATTCGACTGTTCTATTAATTAAATTTCACTCTTTATCCCTCTAATGCAACTGAGAAATCCAATAACACAACAGAATGTATTTCCTAAGATGTAAACAAACAACATGAAATTAAATTGAGCACAAAAAGTCCAAAACCCTCAGCCTCGTCGAGTATCGCATAAACAAAAACAAAACAAAAATTCCCACACTCTACTTTCCCAACATCACTGAAATGCGAAATAGATCTTGATGCCCAAACATTACAAATTAACACAGCATATGAAAAGTGCAGGCAGAGAACATTCTCAATCCCAAGCCAGAAAATAGAACACTACTAACACGGGAACTTCAATTAAACGAAATCAATCTGCTAGGGTAAGAAGAAACCTGAATTAGGGAGTTGAGCTTTTGCTTCAGAGATTTTTTACGTTCCTCGGTTTCCTGTAGCGTCAAAGAAAGACTACATAGCCTGGCAAGTTCCTGCTCGAAATCCTCCCATTCAATAACCTTCGCATTTTCCGGATCCGATAATCTGCCGCACTCCGAAGAAGAAGAAGACGAACGGGGTTTGGCGCGTTCCATGAATGAGTTGAAAAGAAAGGACGATCTTCGAGTTCAAGAAGTAGCGACCGTTTTGCGTCATCGTCCTTCCAGTTCACATCTACTGCAAATTAAAATCCTCAAGAAACCATCGGAATATCTTTTTTTCTTTTTTTTGTTCTTGCAAAAAAAAAAAAAGTTTCAGATTCTGAGAATTGGAGGGAGAGATGAAGAAAGAGGGGGAGACTTCGAGATGAGTTTTTTCTTTTCTTTTTTTTTTTTTGAAACAGAAAATGAAATTGAGAAAAAATTGAAGGAAAGAAAATGATTCAGAAACAGTATATAATTTGGAAATATTAATTGAAAAATGTAAATGGTTTAAGAAAAAAATTCCCTCTTTATGCGTAAATATTATAAATAACCTTATATATATATATATATATCCATTCCAAAAAAAAAAAAAAAAAAAAAAAACCTTGAATATATATTTATTTTATTTTATTTTTTTGATAGAGTTAGATAAATTATAAATTTAATTTAAAAACAAAAAAAAATTAAAATTTAGTTTTATAATTTTAAGAATTAAAATATAATCTATGTCAACAAAATTACAAATATGTATATGGACTAAACTAAATTAGAGACTAGATTTATAATTTACCTAAAATAAATTATAATTGTGGTTATAGAGAGATCGAGAAAAATTAATTTGGGCTTTTGGGTAGAAGAAAATTATAATGTATTGGATAACTTGAAGAATGTCTTTTTCTTTTTTTTTTTCAAGCACTTAACTACCATAAAAGATGATATAATACATTAATCATCAATTGATTTACCCTAAGTAAAGATGGTTTAATCAAAAAATCAAATTCACTTTCGAGTATAAAATAGTGTGTATGATTTAAAAGCATAAGTAACCTGCTACGGTTCTTCAGCCTATGAATGATGAAGATTGCTCCTATTTCAAATTAAAACATGATAGAGATCTTGGAGAATATAATCTCATAAGGTTTAAGAAAATTGATTTGTACTACACCATCAAGATTTTTCGATGCACAATCTGTCTTGAAGTAGTCTTAGATTGGGTGACCGTGCGACTAGTAATTAACATGACTGGGTCACAATACAACTGTTACAAAACAACATGATATTATAATAATAGAATAATTATATCAACGAAAATACTCAAAGACAATTCTTTACCACATTCTAATTAAACAAGGAAATATATTTCCTTATTACGGGATATTATATTTAAAGAAGAAATAATAAAAAACAAAAGAGCATTCAAGAAAATTGACTTTAAAGTAAAAACTTTTAATCCTCAACAGTATAGCATTTTCAGGTCTCAAACCAAAATTAAAGAGTAAAAACCAGACATGAAACTCAAAAAAAAAAAACTACGAGTAGAGCCCGCTGTATACATGGTAAAGCCGCTCAACCCAACTAGCAAAAACCGAACCTCTTTCTCATGTTTTTTTCATATTTAAAACAAAATCCTTTTAGAACCAAAATGCAGGATTAGCTGCTTGTTGATCTGGGCTTATTTCTTCTTCACAGCCGACTTCGTCACCTTGGCTCCAGTTGGGTCCTTCTTCTCTACACTCTTGATCACACCAACAGCAACAGTTTGACGCATGTCACGAACAGCAAAACGACCCAATGGTGGGTATGCAGAGAAGGTCTCGACAACCATGGGCTTGGTGGGAATCATCTTAACCATACCAGCATCACCATTCTTCAAGAACTTAGGCTCCTTCTCGAGTTCCTTACCAGATCGACGATCAATCTTGGTGAGAATCTCAGCAAACTTAACAGCAATGTGAGAGGTGTGGCAATCAAGGACTGGGGCATATCCGTTACCAATCTGACCAGGATGGTTCATGATAATAACCTGGGATGTGAAGTTGGCTGCCTCCTTGGCTGGGTCATCCTTGGAGTTGGAGGCGACAAAACCACGCTTAAGATCCTTGACAGCAACATTCTTAACATTGAAACCAACATTGTCACCAGGCAAAGCCTCCGGGAGAGACTCGTGGTGCATTTCAACAGACTTAACTTCAGTGGTCAGTCCAGTGGGTCCGAAGGTGACAACCATACTGGGCTTCAGGACACCAGTTTCAACACGACCAACAGGGACAGTCCCAATACCACCAATCTTGTAAACATCCTGAAGTGGAAGACGCAGGGGTTTGTCTGAGGGCCTCTTTGGCTCGGAGATCAAGTCAAGGGCCTCAAGGAGGGTTGGTCCCTTGTACCAGTCGAGGTTGGTGGACCTCTCAATCATGTTGTCACCCTCAAAACCAGAGATGGGAACGAAAGCAATTTTGTCTGGGTTGTATCCAACCTTCTTGAGGTAGGATGAGACTTCCTTAACGATTTCATCATACCTCGCCTTTGAGTATTTGGGGGTAGTAGCATCCATCTACAACAAACACAAACAATACAAATATGTTGATATTCACAAACAATAAGAAATAGAAATTCACTATTAGGAAATGTTTTAACATAGGAGTACAAAATCTAGCAAGCTCAATTGAAATAAAGAGATTCAATACGACAGTTAGATTGTGGAGAGAGAGGGATTTGAACCCCCATTGATCCTTCTGAAAGAACCACACCAGTTATGGGACTGGAGCAACCACCCAAATGGCCATTCTCTCCATATGACATCAGAATGCATAATCTAATAAAGTGGGCACAGATCATAGTCAGGACAATCAAAATTACGTACATTGATGCCTATAAATAGCCACATTGCATCTTCACTAAGTCTGTGACCCTCGATCAGATTCAACAAAAAGTACTAATCCCGAGTCTACTTCATCGGTTTATTCTAGCATGTATTTGAAGCAGGTAAGCAAGGAAATCATGTGAAATAAGAATGAAATAGCAAAACACATGAGCGTGTAACAACCTTGTTACAGCAACAGATCATTTGCTTGACACCAAGGGTGAAAGCAAGGAGGGCGTGCTCTCGGGTTTGGCCATCCTTGGAAATGCCAGCTTCAAAACCTCCAGTGGTGGAGTCAATGATGAGGACAGCACAGTCGGCCTGTGAAGTTCCAGTAATCATGTTCTTGATAAAGTCGCGATGTCCTGGAGCATCAATAACTGTGCAGTAGTACTTTGTGGTCTCAAACTTCCAGAGAGCAATGTCAATGGTAATACCACGTTCTCGCTCTGCCTTCAGTTTGTCAAGCACCCAAGCATACTTGAATGACCTCTTGTTCATCTCAGCAGCTTCCTTCTCGAATCTCTCAATCACACGCTTGTCTATTCCTCCAAGTTTGTAGATAAGGTGACCAGTGGTGGTTGATTTTCCTGAATCGACATGGCCAATGACCACAATGTTGATGTGAACCTTTTCCTTACCCATTTGATATCAACCAAATGAAACTGCAAAAAGATAACAGATATAATATGAATAAGTCCTCGCGTTTCACTAAAATGCAGATTATAAGTAATACAAATCGGCGGCAAATTAAGCACTAATAACATGCATAAACAAAATCCTAGAAGGCATCATGCTAACCGAATTTACAGAACCCTGAAGCTAAGCAAAGGGTCCTCATATTTGTACCGTGTTATACAAGAACATACAACCACTGTATACTCCTGTACTAGAGAGAGTGGAAAGAAACAAAAGATGCTCAATACCAACGATGAAACGACACTCATCATCATATCAACTCTATACCAGACTAAACATACTGGCGATACAGATTAGGACAAACAAAAAGTAAGGATGCTACGATGATTCGTAAATTAATCAACACCCTACAAGTTAACAATTATTTAACCTCAACTCAAAACTATAATGCGATCCAAAAAAAGTCAGACGATTATTAATAAAATACATGTAGATCTAACACAAAACAGCCGAACAAGTATACTATGACAAGGTGAAGCCGTGAATTGCATGAGATATTCCGAGAAAATCATAACAACGTCGATAAACAGGAAGCAGAATCAACAAAATGATGCAGAATTGCAAGCTTACCCACGAGAATTTGTAGATAAATCAAATAAATGAAGCAGCCTAAATATTACGCAGGAGCAATCAGCGATGAATAAGCAACGAGATTCATCGCTCATTTATAGCCACTACGTGCGTCTAGGGTTTCAATAAGACCGTCGTTGGCGCTTTTGTTTTGGGATACAATTTTACCCCTCGATTTTAGTGAATAATTACAATCATTTCTTCGCTTGCCCTAATTCCTCGTAGCCGACAGATATACCACTCGTTTTTTTTTTTTATAATTCGGACAAATTATAAATTTGTCTGTAAAACCCAACAAAAAAACAAAATTATATATATATATTATGAATGAGGGGTTGGTTTTATATGACTATTAAAAATGAATTTTTATAATAAAATTATTTTAATGAATTATTTTAATCATCTTTTTTATAATCATTCAAAATAATCTCATTTCTAGTTATTCAAAACAAGGACTCAACAATTTTGTAAACAATAACTCATTTAATCCATATACTTTATGTTATAAAAAAATTACAATTTAGTCCTTATTGTTTACAAATATAGAGTTTGGTCGATAGATATTTGATAAGATATAAAAAAAAAAAATTAGTGTATGTCGTTAGTAATTTTTATGAATACAAATATGAAGAAGTTAGTTATTTATGTGTTTAATTATGAGTGTGTGCGATGAGTAATTGGTTGGACAAAAAAAATACATCATTCATACATTATAAGTTACATCTACATATTCAGTTCGCTTATAATTTATGACCATCGTGAACTATTTTTTATGTTTTATGTTTTATCGAACCATTGTAATTTTCAATTATTATTAACTAAATTTTACAGTTTGTTCCTACTATAGGGACTAAAATGTTTACGTCTTCAACCCATAGAGACTATAATATTTATTTTAAAATCACATAGACTAAACTATAATTTTTTTCAAATCACAAAAATTAAGTTTATAATTTACTCGAAATGTTATAACTATTTGCAAATACATTGTATTAGATGAACATTTGTATAAATTAATTAAGAATGTAGCAAAAAATTGTACACAAATAATAATTAACTATTAGGCTTTAATACTCAGGCCGTCCCGTGAGGCTTTAAATGAATTATAACACACATGTTTTCAAGTCAACCGATAAAAGTAAATCAAAATTAAAGTTTGGAATTAAATTTTCAAAAATCATGAACTACATTTGAATAATTATAAAAACTTTAAAGATTGATAAAACAAAATAAAAATTAAGGATAAATTATAAATTTATCTCTAGACGGAAGCTAAAATTTAGTACATATGTTTTAGAAATCTAGATTTTTGTTCATATGGTTTGTAAAAAACAACAATTTTAGTCCATATGATTTGAAAAATTAGATTTTAGTCGTTAAAGTTTGGTAAAATATAAAAAATAGTCTATCATTCTTAATTGTTGGTGAATAAATTACGTAGAAGTTAGAGATTTTTGTGTTTATTGATGAGAGTGTGAGATAAATAATTGATTTGACAAAAAACACATAATTCATGCATCACATCACGTGTTTAATTCGCTAACGATTTACGAATAACATGGACTGTTTTTTATATTTTATCAAACCACAGGGACTAAGTTTGATTTATTTAAACGATAGAGACTAAATTATATATCTCTCAAAACTATAATTACTAAATTTTATATTTTTCACTAAAGTCTAAATTTTAGAATTAAAATATAAATTTCATTAAATACTAAATTTATAATATACATAAAAAGTATAGATTTGATTATCTACACATATATATTATTAAAAAAATGAACATGGTAATCAAAATAACAAGAAGAATACTTGAACGGCAAGTTAAGAATTACAATAAATATTAAAGCGCAGCTGACAATACTTCAATATTAAAGCGCAGTTTATGGTCACCAAACAAAAAAATTGCAATAAATAAAAAATACAATTTATACACACAAAAAACGGAGAAGGGCAAAAAAAGAAAAGAAAAGAAAAGCAATTATTGGATCAGTTAGCGGGTGAAGTGCGGTACATTTCATTCCCGCGCAGTATAAAATATCTGTATTCAGACAAGCAACCGAAAAATCGTGCGAATCCGAAGGCAGGAGGAATAATTTGCCGATTTGCAGAAAGAAATTGGGCATCAATGGCGGGCCGATCGCTCAACTGTGAGGAATCTGTCGCACTCTTGAGCTCCGTAGAAGAAGCTCTAGAACACGCCGAACTTTCTCATTCCAACTCCTCCGAGTGCACTGAGGCTGTGCTCTATTTTTTCTGCACTGCTTGCGCCAAGCCCTGCCAATCCAAGACGGTAGGGATTAAGTTCCCGTGGCACTTTCTTTAGATTTCGTCTCTAATTCATTTGAGCATTTTGCTTGAATTCGTAATTGTGTTTAGTAGATATTTTAAGTAGAACGATACCTCTTGAATCTTGTGTGGTATATGGTGGCGTAGGAAAGTTATTCGCACGCGAAAAGAACTGGCCATAATGAATTTACTGTCAAGACTCGGAAGGTAGCTGCGGAATTAGAAGATGGCGGGGATGCAAGTGCTAGTACGTCTGGAGGTATAGAACAATTCTTGATAATCGGTAACTTTTCACTTGTCAATAAAAGAATATATTCGCAGAAGTAGACCTAGGTCTTGAAAATTAGTGTTAGGTAATTGATGTAAAGGGTTATTACACTATCTCCAAATTTCTGTTTCATGTGTCAATCCTAATGTATATTATTAACGCCTGTCACGGACTGATGTTTCATTTCTCCCTTCCCGCCATTATTGGACCCATTTTTTATTTTTTCTAGTTCTTTGACCTAAGAAAGAGGATGTACAAAATTAATCAAAGAAAGAAACTGAGTAAGTGACGTATATGAATTGTTTTTTTTTTTTTTTTTGAGATTACAAATAATTGGGGGTGGGGATTCGAATATGTGGCTTCATGCTCTTTCGGCGTTTACTGATGCGGTTGAGCTACTCCTCTCTTGGTTATATAAATTGTTTCTTTGTTTGGACATTTGTGACTCACGGCATCATGCATGAAATGGTTAAACTACTATTGTCCATGAAGTTTTTTTAACAAGTAAATCTATGCTAGAAAAAATTACTATTATGCCACTGAAGATATTGGTATGAGAACTTATGTCAGAGGTATTTCTGTTGCCTTTTATCTTAACTTTTAAGATGTATTTTTGTTGCCCTTTTCCACCTGATTTAAATTTTGACTTAATTTTTTCCATTTATCCAGAACTAGTGCCAGAGGTGAACAAGAACATGTTAAAGGAACTTGAAGCTTTGGGCTTCCCAACAGCTCGAGCAACCCGTGCACTTTATTATTCTGGTGTGTGCTTTTTGTAACTTATCACTTTTTTATATGTTTCTAGTGCGATTTGTCACTTTTTTTTCCTGGAGTTCTTCTTGTAATTCTTCTTGTATATTATTTCATATTCTCTAATAAAGTTAGCTTTCTCGTCACAAAAGAAAATTTATCTGCGCATGTTGATTTTAAAAGATTATGGATTCAAAATATCTTTCTTGATCGCCCATTTACTTCCGAATCATTTATTTTTGTCCTTATCTCAATTCTTGTTCATTTTTGTTATACAAAATGGAAAACGTATGCAAATTTATGACATTTCAAGAAATTCAGTAAGTGAAGTGTCTTGCTAAAATTATGATTGGAAACAATGAAAATGAAGGGCCCAAAATTGTTATTTTTAATTTACTAGGATTATAGTTGGTACTTCGGAAGTTCAAGATTAAAATGTACAAAAGTTGAAACAACATAGACCAAAATAGACGTTTCAATGTACATGGACCAAAATGATCCAAAATTGTATTTGAGATGAATTGTGCATGGTGGTGTACTTCTTGAGAAATTTCTAATCACGCTTCTCGAAACACCTGTAGTGTTTTGTTTTGATACTTCTTTTCAACCTCGTGTCATACTGCCATCCAATCTGTTATATATAGAATTTTCGTGGATAATGTATGGATATTAATTCTAATAGAACCATTAATTTCTATTTATTAACTAACGAGTTTTCATTTCTCACAATTCAGGTAATGCGAGTCTTGAGGCTGCAGTTGATTGGGTAGTTGAACATGATAATGATCCTGAGTTAGATCAGATGCCTTCGGTATGCCTTGCTGTTCATCATTTTCAATAGCATGTATTTTTAATTTGCTCCTGACCTTTATTTTTCCTTTGCACATACAAAACAGTTTTTGTTCGTCAAAATATGAATGAGGCTCGCCATAGAGGTAGATCATTTTGGGATCATCTTGGCTTAGAGGTGTAAAGTTCGAGCCCTTGGGTGTGCTTAAAATTGAAAACCCTTGATGTCTTCCAGATTTGAGTTGTAGGGCGAGTGTGGGTACTCTGGTTTCACTGATGCTGGGCTGATATAATGGAAAAGTGAAAGCTATCTAAAAATAAGCTTTTAAAAAACTGAGTCATGCAAAAAAAGAGATAGCAGAAAGCTACTGAACCGATCAAAATTTTCCACATGATTAAAAAAAGTAGTAGAATCAACCAAAGCTGTTCAAATTGATGGAAAAACCAAATCAGACTATGACTTCTCCGGGTATAATTATATAGAACCGAATCAACTGACACAATGTAGCCTAGAGGTATATTCCTTCTATTTATGAGGAGGATGTTATACCACCTTTTTTACGTACTAAATTGCTGTTCGTTTTTTTTTTAATATATTGACAGAGATTGGTAAGTCAATAGGATATGGCATACTTGTGCAGTTGTGTGCATGTTTAATCCTTGTAATTTCGCAGGTTTCCAAGGATACAAACGTTGAGGCTCAATTGCGTTCTCTTATACTTGAGCAACTAAGTATACTGAAGGAGCTAAGGTATAGTGTAGATCACTCATGAAAGGACGAAAGTATTGAATAGACGGAAGAACGCTTCTATTACCAAGTTTATCCCTTAATTTCCTCTCGAGTTACTCATGCTGGTTGTGCATTAATGTTATTTTCTTGGTTCTCTTTAAATCATATTTTTAAATTCTTCACAACTAAATTTTTGATAGGTTTGGACATTGATTGTATTAGAAATAGTTTAGGGGTATTAGGGCAATTGGTTGAGAGTTAGTTAGAGTATAGTGGTTATAAGCAAGAGAGAATTGCAAGGGAGTGGGTATGCATATTTTGAGTGATTTCATTAGGACTTATATAGAGAGGATTCTCTAGAAAGATTCCAAGTTATATTCAAATACTTGGTTAGTTCAGGTTCTATATCTTGAATGTGATCTTGTATCCTATCAATTTATTTAATCTTTCTTTTGCTGAATGTTACAAGAAAGAAAATCCTATGATTTTGGAATATGCAGATCAAGCTTGTTATGTTTTTCTAGGGAAACCTTTATCCTTAACCCTTGAAAATCCCAGTTTTTTATATGTTAAATTAAACATCAAGTTAAGTTGTTTCTTATCTATCTTTCTCTCCCTCCTGTTTGTTTTGTTGTATTTTTCTCTCTATATTTCTTTTGGGTAAGAAGACGGAGGCTTGAATGTGTACCAGAAGATCCTTCAACTGCAAAACCTCCAGCTCCTGTTGAAGAGAAACAGGTACTGCCTGCCCTTTTGGATTAGGTTTATGCTTTAAGCCTCGTTTGATAACCATTTGATTTTTTGTTTATGTTTTTGAAATTTAAGTTTGTATTTACTCAAATTTTCTACATATTTCCATCTTCTCTTAAGTATGTAAATCATAACCAATTTCATAAACCAAAATAAGTATTTGGAATTTTTTAAGTCTAAGTTTGTATTTATCTAAATTTTCTACATAAGTGTCATCTTCTCTTAACTAAGTTTGTGAATCCTTACCAAATTTCACCAAAACAAATATTTGGAAGTTATTTTTTTAGCTTTCAAATTTTGGTTTGGTTTTCAAAAACACAAGCAAGACGAAGATTTCAAAGGCATGAAAACTGTGTTGTAGTAATAGTTGGAGGCTAAAATTTCAAAAATCAAAAACAAAAAGTCAAATAGTTATCAAACGGGTCTTAGCTTTTAAATTTTGGTTTAGCTTTTAAAAATATAAGAAAGATGGAGATATCAAAATAATAAAAAGTACGTATTGGAGTAATGGTTGTAGGCTTAAATTTCAAAAACCAAAAACAAAAAATGAAATGGTTATGAAATGGGGCATTTTAACTTCTAAATTTTGCTTAGAGCTTCTGTGATTAAATGTTAGTTTATTTGAACTTCAGATCTCATTGCCCGTTAGACCTGCTTCAAAAGCGGTGCAAATGAGAGAATGTTTACGATCATTGAAGTCCAATCACGAGGTAAATATATTTGAAACTTCATAAATCTCTCTAAACACGAATATGAACTCAGAAAAACCAGTCAAGTCAAAGGCAATTAATCAAGTACACACTCATGGAAGTAAAACTACTTTCATATGGGGTATAATTGCAACAAAAGAATTTGAAAGGGTACACCAATTACAAGTTAGTGAACTTAGCCAAGTCAAAGACATCCCTCCTAATTTCTTGAACGTCAGTAATAAAATGATTGTTTCTTTTGTCGAGTGAAGTCCATTTGATTACCGTCACCGTTCTGCTTAACTGCTTCTGTTGTACTAGGAGGATGCTAAAGTGAAGAGAGCATTTCAAACCCTTCTAACTTACGTAGAGAGCGTCAAAAGAAATCCTGGTGAAGAGAAGTTCAGAAAGATTAGACTTAGCAACCGTAATTTCCAGGTAATTATGAGGTTATTTTACTTACAATTAAATTACAAATTTTGTCTGTTGATTTTGATGATCGTATATGTAATTCATACTCAACAAGATCCCCTTGAGAGTTTTGGGTATTCATCCTCTCGTTGCTCTTTTTCTAAAGGTTTTGATATTCCTCTTAAATGGATGTATTTATTTTCTCTGTTTAATTTATTGGCTGACATTTACTGTTTGCCTTTTTTTTTTCTTTTTCTTTTTTTTTCTGTTACTGCTTTCTTTCGATTCCTTTTGAAGTTGTATCCTTAAAGAAAGTCTCTTTCTGGAGTTATTGATTTTCTTTTTAACGTTGATGAGTAAATCTATAATTTAACCTGAAAGAATAAATGTACTGAAGTGGAATTATTGATTGGATGCAACAGGAGAGAGTGGGTGCATTGAGAGGGGGAATTGAGTTTCTTGAGGTGTGTGGCTTTGAAAAAATTGATGGTGGTGAGTTCTTGTTTCTGCCCAAAAGCAAGGTTGACATGGCAGTGCTCAATTCAGCTGTCTCTGAGCTCGTCTCTCCATTAAATAATCCCTTCTGTGGTATTCTCTAATTTCATTAGAATGATACATGCAATAATAATACTTTGGGGAGTTTACCCTTTATGACTATGTTACTCAACTGCATGGTGTTTTAGTGATGCTTTCTCTTTAGCCTGTAAGGAGTTACCAATATACCAGGAAATATTTGGATTTGAGATTTGAAGAGTATTTAGAATTTATATTTATAATAAAAATTTATTTTGAAAATTTAGAAACGGCAGTCAAAAACAACTTGTCCACTAGTACTAGCCGAACTATATTTACTTTGACAACAACAATTGTCGTTAAAACCTCATGTAGTAAATACTGGTTTGAAAATCGACTAAAAGCTGCACCTAACTTTGGTATTAAGTCATTCATGATACCAAATAATTATCTTGAGATATTTCATCAGAAGTTATGAAAAAAACATTTTTAAATTCAAGCTAATTATAGTCAAAACATTTTTAAATTCAAGCTAATTATAGTCATGCGCAACTAATTATATCACACATGAGCCGGAAATAAAATTAACCGTTTAAAACATTTGAAATATTTAAAACATATTTAAAATGAGGGGCTTTTAGATGTATATTAAAAAAAAACCATAAATACTTGATATATAGAAACAATTTGCATCTATGGTAGCTTTTTTAAGCAGGCCTATCAAAATGACCAAAAAGTATCTGACCCAAAATGTGATTGAAGTTGATCAGTCTAGTGATTTAAGTCGATCTGTCTAATGATTGAAGACGACTAGTCTAGTGATTGAAGTCGATCAGTCTGCTGATTGAAGTCGACCAATTCGTTGATCGAAGTTAATAAGTCTGATGATTGAAGTTGATCAGTACACTGATTGAGGTCGATCAATGATTTATATCATTCTCTCATTCTTTTATTAATTTTATTTCTCTAAATTGATTTATATAAGACTCTCGGATCTCTCAATCGTCATCTCTATGTTATTTCAAACACTCAATCGACACATATTTTGAAACTCTAATCGGTATGATGCATGTGTTAGGTGATCGAATTCGATCAATTAAGTGATTGAACTGATTGAAGTCGAACAATTAAGTGATTGAAGTCCATTAATTATTTGATTGAACAGTAATTGAAATTCATCAGTTAAGTGATTGAAATCTATCAGTTAAGTGATTGACAATGATAAGTATACTGATTGAAATTTATCTGTTAAGTGATTGAAGTCTATCAGTTAAATTATTGAAGTCAATCAGTACACCGATTGAAGTCTATCAGCTAAGTAATTAAAATTTATCGATTAAGTGATTGAAGTCTACCAAAAATAAATTTGGAGATACGAGAAAGAAAATTAAAAAATCTACTCCAAATAAAATTTTGATAAATTTATGTTATAATTATAACTTAGTTTAGACCGGGTAACCCCATCAAATTCTCTTAATTTTTTTTTTTTTTTTTTGAAAGTCAAATTTGTTAAACATCTGATTGTTGTTAACTCCAAGAAGATTAAACTACAAAAATTAAAGAAAAGAAATCCCGCTCTGAAATAAATCAAATGGCAAAAGTTTCCAGCGCTGTTCTTCCATCAAATCTTTACAAAATCCCAACTCAATACTCAGTTCTTCAATCATTTCTATGCTTCATCGATGATAGGCATTGAAAGTAGCAACATGAAAGATCTCCATATTCTTTTCAAGCGAAGGCTCACTTTCGTCGGTACAAGGTCTTCTTCATCGCCACCTCAGATTTCATCTATGGAAACCCATTTCATCGATCTAATTCATGCTTCCAATTCCATCCACGAGCTCCGTCGGATCCATGGTCAACTCTACCGCTCCGAAATATTTTCCAACAGTCGGGTTGTGACTCAGTTCATTTCATCGTGTTCTTCACGGAGTTCTATTGACTATGCCGTTTCCATCTTCCAGCGCTTCGAGTTAAAGAACAGTTTCCTCTTCAATGCTTTGATTCGAGGACTCGCTGAGAATTCCAGGTACCAGAGCTCTATTTCTTACTTTGTTTTAATGCTGAAGTGGAAAATTAGCCCTGATCGGCTTACTTTTCCATTTGTGCTGAAATCAGCGGCGGCTCTTTCTAATGGTGGCATGGGGAGGGCTTTGCATTGTGGGATTTTGAAGTTTGGACTTGAGTTTGATTCTTTTGTGAGGGTATCAATGGTGGATATGTATGCGAAAGTTGAGGATTTAGGTTCTGCATCTAAGGTGTTTGATGAAAGTCCCGAGGGTGTTAAGAATGGAAGTGTGTTGATTTGGAATGTTCTTATTCATGGGTATTGTAGAGTGGGGGATTTGGTAACAGCTACGCACCTGTTCGAGAGAATGCCGAAGAAGGATACCGGATCTTGGAATAGTTTGATTAATGGCTTCATGAGAAAGGGGGACTTGGGTCGAGCAAAGGAACTGTTTAAGAAAATGCCTGAAAGGAATGTTGTTTCTTGGACTACAATGGTGAATGGACTTTCACAGAATGGAGATCCAGAAAAGGCACTTGAAACTTTTTTTTGTATGCTTGAAGAAGGCGCACGGCCCAACGATTACACGGTTGTCTCTGCACTTTCAGCTTGTGCAAAAGTTGGTGCCTTAGATTCTGGTTTAAGGATCCATAATTATATTTCAGGCAATTGTTTCAAACTGAATTCAACAATTGGAACTGCACTTGTGGATATGTATGCAAAATGTGGAAATATTGAGTCTGCAGGAGAAGTGTTTCGTGAAACAAAAGAAAAAAGCTTTCTTACTTGGAGTGTTATGATCTGGGGCTGGGCTATCCATGGACGTTTTAAGAAAGCTAAACGATACTTTGAATGGATGAAGTCTACAGGTTTAACTACACGTCGTGTTCAATATTCTCTGAATTTTATACTTGAATATCTATTGACTGAAAACTCGGCATGTTTGCAGGAATAAAGCCAGATGGTGTAGTCTTTCTTTCTGTTCTTACTGCATGCTCACATTCTGGACAAGTAAACGATGGACTTAAGTTTTTCGACAGTATGAGGTATGACTACTTGATTGAGCCTTCTATGAAGCATTACACTCTGGTTGTTGACATGCTAGGCAGGGCTGGTAGACTAGATCAAGCTCTGAAGTTCATCCAAAACATGCCCATAAATCCTGATTTTGTGGTATGGGGTGCTCTGTTTTGTGCTTGTACGGGGCATAAGAACATTGAAATGGCAGAATTAGCATCCGAAAAGCTTATTGAGCTTGAACCTAAGCATCCGGGAAGTTACGTCTTTTTGTCGAATGCGTATGCGGCAGTAGGAAGATGGGAAGATGCAGAGAGAGTGAGAGTTTCTATGCGCCATCAAGGTGCACAAAAAGATCCAGGATGGAGCTTTATTGAAGTGGATGATAAATTACATAGATTTGTGGCTGGTGATCATACTCATAACCGTGCCCAAGAGATATACTTGAAATTAGCTGAGATAAGTGCAGGTGCAAGGGAAAAAGGATACACAAAAGAAATTGAGTGTGTACTTCATGATATTGAAGAGGAAGAAAAGGAAGAAGCATTGGGGCATCACAGCGAGAAGTTGGCGCTTGCTTTTGGGCTCATTAGTACTACCTCTTGGACGACCATTAGGATTGTGAAAAACCTTCGAGTTTGTGTGGATTGTCATTCTTTCATGAAATATGCTAGTAAAATGAGTCAGAGGGTGATCGTTTTGCGGGATATAAAGCGATTCCATCATTTCAATGATGGTGTTTGTTCATGTGGAGATTATTGGTAAAAAAAACCTGTTGATCAGAGCGAGCAGGGGGAATTACTGATGCTTTTGTTGCTGAGATTGCCACCATAGCTAGGCCTACTTCAAGAATACAATCCAAACAAATGCAGCCTCTTCCAACAAAGGTTTGATGTCCTGACATAGACATGGTTTTTGATTATTAAAGATTATTCACTGATTCATGTCTGCTGATATGTTTCTGTTTCCAAAAATCCAGCTTTCATTGAGAATAATAAGAAAAGTATAAGGGCATACACCAAACAAGCCTACAAAACGAACTTCCAATGGTAGCAAACCTCTTGAGACATTATATATGACTCAGTAACTAAGAAGCTGCGAGTTCAAATTCCTCCACCTCCAACTGTTGCTGAATTCAAAAAAATAGAACTAGCTATAAGAACGAACTTCAGTCCAAAAGTTTAAGGCCGAGAAGGTAATCACAAGAAGTTCGACAATTGAACACTAATAAAAACAAATACAAGGACATACATAAATCTCCTCCAAGGTCTCTCAACTACTATAAAATTCTTATCGTTCCTCTCCAACCACCTAATAGCACAAGATCATACCCTTACTTGAAGAGGGAGGGAAAGTTTGGCGATATAATTTTATGCATCTCATTTTCTGCAACTTTTATGCATCTCATTTTGGTCTCTCTGCAGGTGAATTCCATTCTCCTAATTTCAATGCTAAGATAAGAAAGAATTTCCTTGGTTTATTTACTAAAGGTTCTTGCACTCAGGTCCCACTTTTGCTCATGATAAACTTATGTTAGCTTGTTATATGTATAGATATTTATAGTCACAAGATCCTTGGTTCGGATATTTACAGACCCTCTGCAAGGAGAGGTGTTCTAACTCTTTATTTAGAAATGGTAAGATCTTCAAGAATGTATCTTGGTGTTAAGAAGGGCGGTCGCTCAGTCGGGTGGTCATGGAGCAAGCATGTATGGCTAATTCTTTCACCAGAGGATGCAAGATGGTTTAGGATTTTCAAAAGACTACAGAAGCAGTAAGATCATTGGTTGTTACCAAGCTCAATTAACTAGGACTGAGAAGTCTATTCAATAGAAATAACGTCATTGTGGCTCTTCAAAGGAACAAAGTGAGATTCAACCAAATATTTGTAAGTTTCGTTTCATCTCATTTCAATTTATTTATTATTTCAGTTGGAAAATATGTGAGGTGTGTTCTTGATCGATTGTGTTATAAAATAGCCATTATTAATTAATTTAGGGTAAATTATTAATTTACTTTCATTTGATAAAAGCTTAAAGTTGAGTTCTTGTAATTTAAAATTTTATAATTTATTTCTTATAGTTTAGATAGCTAGTAGTTAGTCTCTGAAAATATATAATTTAGTTTCTATAATTTAATAAAACATAAAAAAAAAACATTTCATGTGTAGATGAATTAAATAAGTTAAATATAATTTCTAATGATTGAATAATACGTTTAATTTCAATCTAATCAATTATTTATCTCTCACACTCTTATGACTAAAATATAAATAACTAATTTTCTTTAAATAGAAATAAAATTTCAGGGAAAAGAAAAGAATGAAAGAGAGGGATCAAATAATAATAATTATTATAATAATAAATGATCAATTGTATACTGTATCTCCTTAAAATTTGGAATGAACATTGTGTTTTTTTTTTTTTTTTTTGGCCCTACTCTCAAATATCGAATTTTAATATCAAACCCGTGACGCCAACCCTTTTGGTAACATTACGTAAGTTTTTTGAATTATAATGTGAATAAAAATTTCAAGGTTTAAAGAATATATTTCATACGTGCATTACGTAATATAAGTTTGAATTGAATAATAATTCTGTAAAAAGAAATCACAACTATTTTATCAATTTCCTTCTTGTAAAGGCTCTTACAAAACAGTTTCTCCACCGCCTTTTAGCTCCTCCGGTGAATTAATTAATTCATCAACAATTTACTTTCCAAAAAAATTATTTCATCAAAAAAATTGATAGAGAACGACATAAATCAAAAACCAACTATATCCCAGAAAAAATTTTTTTTTTAAAAACTTCCAAACCCGGTCGCCACATGGTGGTTTCCGGCGAGTTGATATGGCAAGGACGACAAGGGGAGTGCCGGAAACAGAGGCCTTCCAATTCTCTCCGCCGTCATTTCCTCAACTCTCTCCGCCACTTTCCCTCTCAAATCCATCAACGCCGATCGAAACTCCTTCAATTCCTCCACTCTCATTCCATCCACCGCCGTCTCCCACCAGAATCCGCCGTTCCACGAATCCTCCGCCGCCCGACCAACCAACTCTGCTGCCCGATTCTTTTCCGCCTCAAACTCCATTGCTAAATCGGAAAAATCTCGATTGAACTCCGTCACCGCAACGTAACTCTCCGGCAGCATCGGCGGCGAGACGTTTCCGGTAAGAAACCGATCCAAGAGCGCGTCGACGTCAGGATGGCCGAAACAGAAGAGCTTGTCGTTGGGGGAGAAGACAATGACGGCGACCTCTGCTCCGCAGAGAACAGAGAGCTCGCCGGCTTTTTTGAAAAGTCCGGCGCGGCGCTTCGAGAACGTCACTTGTTTGGTGCTCTTCTTCTCTAACTTCTTGATTTCAATCTTTTGACGCCCTAGAGTTTTCTTCTTCTTCTTCTTCATAATCATCGTTGCAATGGAATTTCTCTTTGGTTTTAGTTCTTCCTCCATTGATGAGATGAGAGCTCTGTTTTGGGGATTATAAAGGAATTGAAATCGGGAGGTTATAAACCCCTAATCAAAGGAGTGTAATAATGATTAGCCATACAAATATGGCACCAAAATATTCTGTCATTAATTAAAATGATGTTATTTTTATTTTATTCTAAATATATGTTATTTTTATTTAGTTTTCTGATTAATACAAGTAGAGTACAATTAATTTTTTTTAATATTTTTTTTACATTTGGTTTGGTGTTTAGATTTTTCACAAAATTTTTAAGTTAAGTTCAATCAATATTAGAGCAGTAACTTCTAATCTCTCTTCTACATTATTATTTAACTCAATAAAAATTGTTCGAGAAAGTAAAAAAAAAAAAAATCAACAAAAAACAACGGTTAAATTTAAATCGGCATACTCATGTTTTTCAAGATTAAATAAGATAAATATTCATATTAAAATGGACTAATTATATATATATATATATACACCTTTAATCTCAAATCATAATATTTGTTTATGTTAGATGAACTCTTGTCGTTTTTATATTATTTTATAAGTTTTATATTTTTCTAAAAAGAATTTTATCGGTAACTTACTATTTGAGAAATACTTATCTTCTTATGATTATGGAAGCAAGCTTCTTATGATTATGGAAGCAAGTTTTCTTTAGGAGTGAGATAACATCTTTTGGTATTACATTTTTTTTTTCTTTCAATAAATATTAAAAAAGAAATGTGAAGATTCTTCTACACTCTAAGTTAAACATGGTTAAATGTGAAGTTCTTACAAATGTGCTACCAAAAAGGAATGTGCACATTGTTAATATAAGTAGTAAAATTAATTCTTTGTCCTAAAATCTCTCTCTCATTCATATGTGAACTCGGTTCATTCATGTACCCTTTCTAAGAGCAGATGTTATAAATGAAGACTCACCTCTTTAGTTATAAGAAGACAAAATTTGAAGAGAAGAGCTTTGTCTATTTACTTTGTTGTAGAATGTTCCAAAACTTCTCTATTTTCCATAATTAAATAAAGAAATAACTCAATTTCTCTTAAGTTCACTCACTATAAAAGAAGATAACTGAGCTAACTCCACCAAGGAGTTAATCATTAAATGAAACATCTAACGGTAGATAAATGAGAATGCATTTGCTTCTCATATATAGAACATGGTGATTTTTTAAATTTTCAAAAAATTTCAAAAAAAAAAATCATAATAGAAAAAAAATAAAAAAATTATGAGAATGTTTCGTAGAAGAAAGTTTAATAACTTTGGAAATAATGGTTGATGAACTTATTCACCAAAATTTCAACCATTGTATTAATATTTAACTTCAAATCATTTATAGACCATAAAAGGATACACCATATTTTGGTTGGTCATAATTAAATTTACTGATCAATATTTATTAACAATTAATTTCTAAATAAAAACATTCACTAATGTGACCATTTCCGATTTGTTGAAATTTCTGTGTCAAAAAAATTAAATAAAATAGTGGTCATTAACCCACTTTCCATCCAAATATATTTTTAGTTTGTATAAAAGTAAGCGAATTTAAATTAATTGGAAAAATAATATTGATGATAGAAGTGGAGAGGAAAGGAAGTTTTTTTTTAAACATTATTAAAATATTATTATTAAAATTAATTATAACAGGAAGCAATTATATGGCTAAAACAATAGTTCTAAAGTGTGTGTGTATATATATATATATATATATATATATATAATTATATTGAATTCAAAAAATAAAATAATAATAAAGAAAAACAATTTAGAATAAGATAAAAGTTGAATCGCAACCAAATAGGTCTGGTTTCATTGTTTGATATTTTATCCATGTAAGGTTTGTTATCCCTTCCTTAATTTGTACTAATCAATCAGTTATTAAAAAGTAGTTTTTGCACCACCATGATATCGAACTGAATTACATCCAAACAATGAAACCAACACGTCGTTAATCGTGTTGAACATTGACGTTTATTGTTAAGTCGTCGATGAAAAAAAAAACAATCACAGATGAATATTATTCAATATCATCAGCCTATAGAAGTACTGCATTTACATCAACAATGTAAATAAAAGTGGCTGCTCTAATACCTTAGGTTTGTCAACCTTTAGGAAGGAAAATGCAGAAGAGAGACTCCATTAATGAAAAATGAAGGTTTGAGAATTGTTTATTTTGAAAAATCTATGTATAATGGACGTAGTAATTCTAACCTAAACACTAAGATCCAATATTAATATTGAGCTATATTAAAACACTTTAACAATGTTAATTAACTATTCCAATTTAATATAATTATCTTTAATTATAATCTTGTTGGATGAACACAACAATTTCTCTAATATTTTTGGGGTTTTTTTTTTTTCAAAAATTTTATTATATATTACTATCAAGTTCATTAACTTATGGGATTGATGGCTAAATAAAACAAGTCGTTGAAGCCGTCCAAAAAAAAAAAAAAAAAAAAAAAAAGCTAGGTTTTTTTCCTCTCCCTTCTAAAGAAGATTAGCTAGGTTGGTAAGCATTAATTTATATATTAAATATCTTGTATTTTCAACTCATTTGATAGTTTATTTTTTTATTATTTTTTTTTGTGTAGAATTTAAATGATTTTTTTGTACAGGATTATGTAAATTAAACATTTTTATTTTAAAATTAAGCTGATTTCAGGACACATTCTTAAAAAATCATTCTTAAAAAACATTTTAAAAATAACACAATTTGAGGTTCAAATAAAGGGTTTATCTAAAATTAAAAAAAAAAAATCATCAAAACTGTTGTTAACAAAAAATTAAAAAAATTAAAAACACACACACAAAAGTCAGAACACAGTTCATAATTTTTTTTTTTTTGAAACAAACATTTCATAAAGTTAATAAATCTAAAGTAAAGAGTGAATTTCATTGACCACAAATTTTTTTTTATTTTTTTTTGTTTGAAAAATCCACCAGAGTCATAATTAAGCCTTAAAAAGAAATTAATAAAAGATGCCTTAATTAATTACCTAATACTTCTGCTTAGATTGTTAAATTGTAATTACAAATGATAAATAGCAAAAAAAAAAGTAAATTGCTCCAATGACATTACGTAGGTCATCATAACTAAAAGAATGTAACTTTCAAATGTTAATGAACTCAAAAAAAATA
>JBBMEG010014575.1:0-29641 GCA_037832605.1 Cyclanthera cordifolia
GAACCTTACAACCTCACATCTCTCTCTCATCACACTTCGATCAAGCCACCCAAACGAACGTAACATTCTAAAGAAATATTGCGGTCGAGATAAGGAAACAACGAAGCTCGTTGTAACTCGCATCACCGCAAAAGTCGACGGAGAGAGAGAGACGACGGAGAGAGAAAATCCGCAACAGAGAGAGAAGGAGCAGCCGACGGAGAGAGAGGGAGAGACGACGAAGACATAAGTCGAAGGAGAGAGAGACACATGGAGACGATGGATCGAGAGAGACAGTCGCGAGAGAGAAAATCCGCGGAGAGAGAAAGCAGTCGCAGGAGAGAAAAATCCGCGAGAGAGAGAAAGAAAGAGAGAAAACCATCGCGAGAGAGAGAGATCGATTACTGGGAGAGACATATTGACGAACGAGAGGCCGAGAGAGAGGGAAAAATCGCAGAAGGGGAGGGGAAGAAATCACGTGAAAGGGTGAGGAAGAAAAGGAGAAAAAAAAGGTTATGTGTTTTAAGTTTTTTGCAATTAGACCATCTGTTTCTATATTTTATAAAAACGTTAACCTATAATATCGAAGAAACGCGTGTAGCTGAGTGGCTTGGGTGTTCAATTAACTTGGATCGAAACCTGGTTAGAAACTTGGTTAAAGTAGTTTTTTTTTTTTTTTTTAATTTCCTTTTCCCCTTTGGAGTGGTTTGTCACAGAAGCACTAATAGCAGGTCTGCAATTGGCGAAGCCAAGTATTGACACCCAAGACATTCTTGAGATAGAGACTCCACCTCAGAGCAATTGGATGACCCCCCTAATTGATTCAAAGGGAATTCTATCGACTGCTAAGAGGGAAGCGAGGCGACCCAACTCTTCAATTGGAGCTAGACTTGTTGGAGGAGCGACAAGACGCTACCAGACTACGAGTGGCGGAATATAAAAATCGAGTGGAGCGATACTACAATTCCAAGGTACGAGTTAAAAGATTCAAAGAAGGTGATTAGTTTAAAAAAAAATACTCCCCAACCCAAAAAATCCAATTGATGGTGTGCTCGGGCTAAACTAGGAGCGGTCCTTACCGAGTCACCAGGAGGTCCCGCCTTGGAACTTATCAACTGGAAACTTTAGAAGGGAAAAAACTTCTTCACCAAGTAACGCAAAGCATTTGAAGAGATGTTACCTGTGATCTATTTTTTGATCCTACTTATAAGTCGTTAGATTCGACATTGTTGCAAAGTTTCTTTTCCTACATAGTTCATTAATGGTTTCTACAACGATAGTTTCTAGAATGTAATTGATAGCCGACCAAAGCGCTGGTTAAGCACCTCATCATTTTTTGCTCAATTTAAAATCAATTTAAAATATTGAAACAAACCATTCAGTTTCTAAAGCGATAATTAACTTTATTACTTATTACTTGCTGAAGAAACATTTATAAGGCTTGTTGAAGAAAAGAGTTTCTTTTCTTTCATTTCTTATCATTTTGTTTTTCTTTTTATTATATAAAATAATTGGTAACATCACGTTCAATATTTAACCTCTCCTCGTATTTGTACGAAGAAAATAAAATAGTGAGTATATGAAAAACGAAAAAGAGATATAAAGAATCGAAATGATCAATGATTCCTGGATTTTATTATTTGGTGATAATTCAGTTCAATACTCACGCCACGAGTTGGATCTTTAAATTTTGTAGTCTGTCTCCCTCTAATTTGTACTGAAAAAAATTCATGAAAAGAATAAAAAATAGTACATTCTTCTGATTATGAGAGCCCCATTCCCCTATAATTCTTGTCCTCGTTATCTCCGACACTTGTAAGTATACTTTATTATATCTATAAAGTGTTTTGATAAGTTTATGAGTACTTTACCATATTCATTGAACGAATAATTAATCCATTATCACTGTAAAAATCATTTATTATTTTTACTTTGTTAAAATTGAAAGGCTAATCCCTTTCTTACCCTTATTTGAACCTTTGATTTTTAATAATGCTCTTTCAATCTATTGTCAACGAGACGCGTTCCCTCAAACATCCGCTAATTGTGATAATGGTATATTTTTTTCTATAATCATTTGGTTTTTCTTTTTTCTTTTTGAGTAGACCGATTTCCATTTTAGATTCAATGTGAACGTATGAGTTGTGGATGAAAAAGATATAAACAAGAAAAAAAAAAGAAAAAAAGAAAAGATGTGGATTCAAATTCAATAAAAGAGTTAAAATACGAACTTAAATATTAATCATGTGTTCAGTCTGGATTAGATTGGTTTAGAATATTTGTTCAAACGTTTGGTTATCTATTTACTATCGATTTTAGAACCAATTACTTTCAAATGCTTAAACTTTATTTAATTTATTTAGACCGAACATCTTTTGTAGTTTCTTAGAAAAAGATCTTTTAAGGGATCGTTTGTAGCTTAAGTTTTTTAACAAAGAAAATTGTGATACATATGTTATTGTAACAAAATCATTACAAATGCAATTAAATTTTAAAATATTTACGCATAATTATTAATATATTATAAATACTGTTTTATAAGAAAATACGTAATAATACTCGTTAATATAAAGATACATTTATTTTTTTTAAGTGATTATATTTATAATTATTTTCTAAATAATTTTGTTTTTTTTTTTTTTTTGAATTGAATTACACCCTTTATTGAATACAAAATCCATCGTTTATTTATTTTCTGGTGATACGTAAATAAGTAAATCCTAGTACGCAGGGTGTGACTAAAAATTCACATTTCAATTAGCCTGGAAAACCAATGGGCTTGTAAGTGCTTTGTTTTTGTTTTTGTTTTTGTTTTTGTTTTTGTTTTTGTTTTTTTTCTTTGACTTAGGGTTTGTAGGTTATGATTTTTTTTTTTTTTGACCAAACAAAAAAAAAAAAATTAAACAAGACATAAATGAATAGTTCCCACGCAAGGGATGATGTTGCTTGTGGTTAATTCTAGTAAATACTTGTTTATTTCAATTGAAACATCTTCCATGAATTGGTAAGTAGCACTGTCCATTTCAGCAAGACGAGAAAGAAGATGAGCTAGGTTGTTTGCATGTCTATTGCACCATGAAAAGGAAACAAAAGAAAGGCTACGAACAAACTTTAGACGTCTACAATCAGCTCCACTTCGATCCTATATATTAGGAGAATTACATGGTTTAAGCATATGAGCAAGCCGTTGATTATCTGTTTCCACCTCAACTCGTCGAAATTCAAGATCCACACAATTCTAGATCATCTCTGACTGCCAATGCCTCTACCAATTCAGCATCAATAACACCTGGAATAGGTCTACGGAATGAAAACATAGCTTCCCTAGAACAATTCCTCACTAATCCTCCAACTCCAAACCTCCATAATACAGTCGCATCAGTATTATTAACATTCTCAGAACTCGGTGGTTTCGAGGATGGTGGGATAGACCGATATTGCATAGAGCTCGGTTTCTCTCCAATCAAAAGCAAACAAGCTGAGTGAAAATCTTGAATATATTTATTACTATACTCCCAAACGTGGCTCTTAATCTCATTGCTCTCATTCGCTGCCCAAAACATGTTTCTTTGTGTCCAAATCTCCAACACATTAGAAAAAACATTTCCAACTGAGTTGCATCTAACTTCTCAAAGTTCCACAAGAAAATATGAGGCATCTACAAATGTATCAGGAAATCCTATTCCCAAAAAAGAGAATGTCTCCAAATGTCTTTAGCCATTTTACAACTCCAAAGTGCATGAAGGGTAGATTCTTTCTTTTGATGACAATTAGGACAAAATGGAAGGCAATCCACCTTTTCTTTAGGCAAGTTATGATTAGTTGGAAGATAATCATGAAAAGCACGCCAAATTAAAAATTTAACCTTAATAGGAATATTGGAGTTCCAAAGAGCCTTCCACCAATTATGGAGAGCACCTATAGTAGAGCTTGAAGGAAAGTTACGTCATTGTAAAGCAAGCCAATGAGCATATTTCACACTAAAATTGCCATCTTTATCGTGATGCCATAACACCCTATCAATGCCCATGGAACTCGATCTAGGTAATTTCATAATTTCTTCCACATCATCAATGCAAAATAAATTATTAGTTAAGTCAACATTCTAGCTACTGTCCGACAAGAGAAAAGAACTAACGCACATTTCAGAATCAATACCATCTATAGTAATGGAGCGAAGGGATGGAATCCTGGTAAGCTATTTACTAGAAGTAATATTAACATTCTAAACGTTACCAATTCGCCAGCGAACACCTTTAGCAAGAAGTTTCCTTCCCCATAAAATACTTTTCCAAACAAAAAAACTATTTGACTTCCCATTTGCATCAAGAAAACTAGTAGAATGATAGTATTTTCCTCAATAAAGAATCTGGTTCAGTAAGTAAGCGTCAACCCTGCTTTGCCAATAAATCTTGATTAAATAACTCAAGGTCTCTAAATCCAAGGCCACCACTATTTTTCGGCATACAAGCTCTTTTCCATTTCACAAAATGATACGGTTTTTAGTATCAAAATCACCCCACCAAAACGTTGCAATAATACGGTGACAGTCCATAATGATAGATTTAGGGATTTTGAAGCAACTCATTGAATAAGTCGGAATCGCCTGAAGAACTACTTTAATAAGAACTTCCTTTCCACCCGCAGAAAACTTTTTATGGTTCCATTTAATAACATTTTTCATTGCTTATCCTTAATGAAATTAAAAGGATAATTTCTTAGATGCAGTCAACGAAACTAGGATGCCTAGATATTTTAGATGATTCTTCACCCGTTGAACTTTAAGCTTGTTAAGAACCATATCCACAATAGTTTCTGCCGTATTAGGACTAAAGTAGATAGCTTACTTTTCATAATTAGTTTCCTGTCCAGTTAACATAGAATAAAAATTAAGGTCGTCCATAATATGATTAGTTTCATCTAAATTAGCCTTAAAGAAAATCAGGAAATCATCAGCGAAAAATAAGTGAATCAATGCGGGAGCCCTACGGGCAACCTGAATACCCGTGATAGCATGTTTTTCCTCCATCCATCCAAGAATTCGAGAGATATCCTTAGTTCATAATATAAAGAGATAAGGAGATAATGGGTCACCTTGTCTTAAACCTCTTGTATGAAAGATGTCACCTTTAAGGCACCCATTAATATTGCATGTATACGAAACCGTGCTAACACATTGCATAATCAATTTGACAAATCCTAGCTCGAACCCCAACGCCACCATAAATTTATTAGAAATTTTCGTTTCACTCTATCAAAAGCTTTACTTATATCAAGCTTTAAAGCAACAAAGTTAGTACGACCTGTTTTTCTGCCATAAATCAAAATCAGGTTGATTATCAAAACCCAACTGTGCTTTTATATTACAAACACGAACTCCACGCCATTTACTCAGAAATAAAAATCAAACTAGCACCCGATAACAAGGCAACTTTTTTAAGGTTTCAGACTGCCTAAAGGTTGCCTAGACCTTGGATATTTTAAAATAGTGTTTTCATAAAGCTCGGCGTCAAGGATCGCCGCACAAACATCGTCAGAATATTCTGCCTCATTTGCAAAATAATCCACAACAGTAGAAACTATCAACTTATATGTTTCCAATGCCAAATCATTTCGGACCAAGTCTTTATATGCAGTATCGAGCTCATTTTTTCCTTTCCCCTTATTATCATTAAACGATAAAAAAATCAGGTTGTATGTCAATATTCATCGAAACATTTTTCAAGAATTTCGTCGTCCTCTCCCAAGTCTTTGTTGAGTATTTAAGGACCAACCTCTCATCCCCATCGATCGATGGAAGATTTAGACCAGGAACCTCCAACTTCGGTTGAAAATTAGGACAATCTCCCCTCACCTACAATTTTTAGAAGGGCCACTTTACCCAACCTCTCATCCTCATCATTTTGATATCACCTCCTTCACCAGATGCTCTCACTTCCTTCTATTATCCAAATATAATGTAACAACATCATTTTGGCTTTGTTAGGTTTTTACAATGTGACGTCGTTTTTCTTGTCGTTTATTTGTAATAAACCACACACACGCGGATCAATTCTATAAGCTGATATTTTGCCTTGCCTTGTGCCTTCTACGACTATTTAGCCTCTACTCTGCAAATAAGAATTAAATCGAGCAGTTTTATTCTCTGTGCTTTCTATGTTCTTTATCTTTTCATTTTTCTTGGGTTTTGTTTGTCAAACTTTGTATTAGAGCCCATTAAGCCCAAACAGGTATTCGGTCCAATAAAATGAAATTGAGATCTGATTTAAGATTGGTGAGCCCTAAAGAGGCACCATCTTGAGGCGGAGTGTTGAGGATCTCATAATATCCCACATTGGTAAGATGAGGAGTCCTCCAACATATATAACATAAGGTGGGCTACTCCTCTCATTGCCAATTGGTTTTGTGATTAATGCCTACACTTTCTAGTATGGCTTGAGAGCAAACAATGAACGAGGACGTAATTCTGGTAACCATTCGAATCAATATGCTAACAACGTCTCTGGTAATTCTTATCAACCATTGGAAATACAAAGAAGGTGGTGCTGCGTGGAATGCTAAAGAATCTTTGAAGTCTACTTGTTCTACTTTTCCTTATGAGTCTAGTCCTTTTGTGAATCTTGTTTCAAGCACTAGAGTCAATAATTATGCCAAGTCAAAAGTGTCAAAAGCCTTATGGCACCAAAGATTAGGTTATAGCTCCGATAGAGTTTTATCTTTGGTCCTTAAAACATGTAATCTTGCTCTATCTAGTAATTAATCTACTTTTTTTTTGGGGAATCATGCCAAATGGGCAAGTCTCATGCTCTTCCTTTCCCAACACCTAATACGATATCCGCTAAACCCCTTGAACTTGTATCATGTGACCAATTGGGTCCCTCCCCTGTTCTCTCCACAACTGGTTATGCTTACTATATTAGCGTTGTTGATCACTTCAGCCATTTTACACATATCTTGCCTTTAAAAACAAAAGAATGTGTCTTACATGCTTTCATTCAATATAAAACTCTTGTTGAGAACAAGTTTGAAACAAAAATCAAAACTCTTTAGAGTGACTGGGGTAGGAAATTTCGACCCTTTACCTCATGTCTACAACAATTTGGTATCTTTTTTCGTCATACTTGGCCTCACACCAGTCAAAAAAATGGCTTAGTTGAGCATAAACATAGACACATAGTTGAGATGGGTCTTACTTTCCTTGACCAAGCCTCTATGCCTCTCTCACATTGGTGGGTTGTTTTACCTCTACAGTCTACATAATCAATAGGTTACCAACTCTAGTGGTTGAATACAAATTTCTCAAAGTCTTTGGCAGTGCCTGTTACCCCTGTCTTCGTCCATATCAACAACATAAGTTCCAGTTCCACAATACTAAATGTGTATTCCTTGGCTACAGTGAAATTCACAAAAGGATACAAGGGCCTTAATAGCAATGGTCGTCTCTACTTATCTCGCCATGTTGTTTTCAATGAACTTGACTTCCCCTTCAAAACTGGCTTCACTAGCAATTCCTCTTCCTCATCCACACCCGCAGTTGCCTCCACCTTACCCTTTCCTCATTCCACACTCTCATCACCACCTGCTCTTCTTAGTGTTTCACCAGCATCACCGCAACCAATATTGACTCTTCAAGCAGGAGCTCTCCAATATCCTCTCATGATGATCCTGCCTCCTCAAACAGTTCTCCTTACAACATTGACAATATAGTTGACACTGTTGATGCAAGTTCCACTGAATTTCTGCCTTCTATAGCCCCCTCAGTTCCTCAACATTCCATGACAACTCGATCAAGGGCAGGTATATTTAAAGGAAAAATATGGGCCTAATTTGCCACAACGGACTCATTATTGGAGGAACCGAGAAATGCTAAAGAAGTTGCATCATCACCGCTTTGGAATCAGGCAATGGAGACTCAACTAAAAGCCTTGAATGCCAACAATACGTGGACCCTCGTTCCTATAAAGTCACACATGAACATTATTGGCTGGAAGTGGGTTTTTAGAACAAAAACTCATGCTGGTGGATCTCTTGATAAATGTAAAGCACGACTTTTTGCTAAAGGCTTTCATTAGTAACTAGGTATTGATTACCATGAAACCTTCAACCCTTTTGTCAAGGCACCAACAATACTAATTGTTCTCACTCTAGTAGTGGCAAATAGTTGGGATAACAGAAAAATTGATGTAAGTAATGCCTTCTTTGAATGGTGACCTGACTGAAATTGTCTATATGGCTCAACCAGATGGTTTTGTGAACTCCGAGCATCCAAATCATGTGTGCCGATTAAACAAAGCACTTTATGGACTAAAACAAGCATCAATGGCGTGGTTTGATAATCTCAAGTCTACACAGCATCAATGGAGATTAATGAACTCCAAATTCGACTCTCATTATTCTTCTTCCACATGGACACATTACTCATGTTCTCATCTATGTAGATGACATAATTGTCATGGACAACTCTACTTCTCACATCAAATAATTTATATCCAAGGTTCATTCTACTTTTGCATTGAAAGACATGAGAAATCTTAGTTACTATCTTGGCATTGAAGTCAGACAATCACCAAATGAAATTTATCTCACTTAGAGAAAGTACATAGCCGATTTGTTAAGAAAACTAGACCTTGATAATCTTCGTCCTTACCCTACGCCTGCTGCCACAAGTAAGCAACTCTCTCTATTTGATGGTGATCCCTTACTGAATCCTAAAATATATCGCACTCTAATTGGTGCCTTACTGTACTAGTCCCATACAAGACCCAAAATCTCATTTGTTGTTAACAAACTAAATCAGTTTAATCAAAAGTCGACTTCTACTTATTGGAAAGCAGCAAAACGGGTGCTTTGATATCTCAAAGGCACTATGAATCATGGCTTATGTATCCCGAAATCTAACAACTTCACCATAACAGCCTTTAGTGATGGTAATTGGGCATGTGGACTGGATGATAGACGAAGTATAGCTACTCACTGTATATTTGAGAGAAATGCTCTTGTGTCATGGAGTTCCAAGAAGCAACAGGTTGTCGCTCGCTCTAGCACGGAATCCGAATACTGAGCACTAGCTCACTGTGCCGCCAATATTACCTAGATTAAGTCCCTTCTCCGTCAGTTACATGTTCCAACAGCTGCAGCTCCAACCATATGGTGTGACAACACCAATGCCTTGTCGCTAGCTGCTAACCCTGTGTTCCATGCCCGTAGTAACCATGTTGAAATTGACCTTCATTTTGTGCGTGACAAAGTTCTTGCAAAGCAACTCATTGTTTGCTATATTCCCTCCGATGAACAACCTGACAATGCGCTCACTAAAGCACTAACTGAAGCTAAGTTCTACTCAATTCGGTCCAAACCGGCGTGGTTAACTCACCCTCTTGTTTGAGGGGGGATATTAGCCAAATAAAATGTAACGACATTGTTTTGGCTTGGTTAAGTTGTTCCAATGTGACGTTGTTTTGCTTGTTGTTTATTTGTAACAAACCACACACAGTGATCAATTCTATTAGCTAATATTTTTCCTTGCCTTGTACCCTTTCTGGCTATTTAGCCTCTGCTCAGCAAATAAGAATTTAATCGAGCATTTTTATTCTCTGTGCTTTCTCTGTTCTTTATCTTCTTCATTTTTCTAGGGATTTGTTTGTCAAAATCTTTTCTAGTCTCTTGACATTCCACGACTCAAATAAACAACCAGAACAAAATAAAGTAACAACAGTAGTTCAAAATGAAATGAGATGGAATAAAAGGAATGTGTACCTTGTAGAGTAGCTGAAGACAATTGGAAACCAACAATCTTAAAATTTACAAGCTCACATAAAAATGCCAGCCACGAACGCAAACTTGAAACAAACAGAAGACTTTTTCTCTCATATTGACAAACTTTTAATTGTTTTTATTATTTGTAACTCTCGTCAGAGTCTAATTGATTTATGTTAAAATTATTTACGATGGTTATTTGGTTTTTGAACAACAATTTATTTCAGTTTGAACTCATGCATATTAGTAAAAATATCATGCTATAACTGTTTAGAAAAGTCGGGTCCTTACATAAGTCTATAACCTTAGATTGACCCTTTAGGAAGTCTTCCTTTCGACTCTCTGTTGCCCATGCTTCTGTCCTCCCCATTTGGCCCTCACTTCCTTTCCTTAGGCTCATTATTTCCTTTTATTTGGCCTAATCCATTCAACATTCTATGCCCATTTGTTCCATTAAACAACCATTCTTACGATTTGTCACTTAACACATTAATTTTTGGATATCCTATCACTTTTTTTTTCCTCAAATTAAGACCTGTCACTCTTCCTGCTTCATCGTACGTCCTTTGTACTGGTTCCTTCTGTCTCCTCACCTCCTCTGATCAGCTCTCGAAGAGCCGTTGAGAATCCCTTGATTCTGTTCCGACCATCAATGATAAATTGAAGTTAATATTTCGTAAAATTGGTTTAATAGTGTTAATAATTTTAATATAAGTAAATAAAACAGGTGGACGAAAAAATAACAAAAAATATCCAATAAATTCCAAATATATACATATAATTTTTTTTTTGAAAGTTTAGAGATTAATTTTGAACGTTTGAAAGTTCTGGGATTAAAATTAAACAAATTTGAAATTCTAGAGAGACGTGTACTTGGGTTGGGTTGATTCAGGTTGAGAAAACTTTTTGGACCAACCCAAAATTTCGAGTTGGTCAAGTTTTCAACCCAACCCAACCCTATATTTTCGGGTTGGGTTAGATCGGGTTCTTTAGTTCAAATTATTGGTTTTAAGGATTTGATCAAAAGTAGAGCGTACATGAGTTAAGTTGGAGTTGGTAAATCTACTAACCTATACAATCCAATATGTTTGAGCGCTTGTTTTTCTTTTGGACTCAAATATATTGTTTTGATAAAAATCAACATAACAACTTTAATTAATCATTCAACTTCATATAATTATGTTATAGGTAAAAAAAAATATTTTTAAAATTGTTATAACCTAAAAATATCCGAAGGACTCGGAAGAAATTGAGACCCGCACGAAGACCAAAGAAGCCAACGCCAACCCCTTGGGATTGGCCAAATGGAGGCCTCGACCGCTAGGGGGTCGGCCAAGCCCATTGCCGACCCCCTCCGGGTCGGCCAAAGCCTTTGCCGACACCCCGGGGGTTTGCCACGCCGATGCCGACCCCCCGGGGGTCCGCCAAACTCCGTTACCGACCCCCTGGGGGTCGGCCACGCCAATGCCGACCCCCTGGGGTCGGCCAACTTCTTTGCCGACACCCCGGGGGTCGGCCAAATGGAGGCCAGAACCCCCTAGGGGTCAGCCGAGTCCATACCGTCCTTCCGGGGATCGGCCAAGCAAGTCCGACACCCCTGGGGGTCGGCCAAGGAAGGCTAGGACCCCCCGAGTTCGGCCCTTGCAGCCTCACCCTCCTCGGGTCCGACAACGAGTAGGTCAATCCGAGTGGATTAGCCGTGGAGGTCAGGACTCCACCTAGAGTCGACCAAGCCCAAGTAACGTTTGGAGGCGTCGCACCCCGTGGCGTTTACCCGTTACAACGAGTAGGCCAACCCAAGTGGGTTGGCCGTGGAGGTTAGGACTCCTGTGGACGAGTCGACCGAGTCCAAGTAACGTTTGGAGGCGTCGCACCCCGTGGCTTCACCCGTTACAACGAGTAGGTCAGCCCAAGTGGGTTGGTCGTGAAGATCAGGACTCTCCCTCAGGAGTCGACCGAGTCTAAGTAACGCAGAAGGGTGCTGCACCTCATGGCGTCCCCGGTTACAATGAGTAGGCCAACCCAAGTGGGTTGGTTGTGGAGGTAAGGACCCATAAGGGTTGACCGAGTCCAAAGCCGACCTCTGAGAAGGACGGTCGAGTAGGCTAACCCGAGTGGGTTGGTCGTGGGGATTAGGACTTTCCTGTGGATAAGTCGACCAAGTCCAAAGTAGCATTAAGGGACGCGGTACACCCGTGGCATCCTGGTGCTGCAACGAGAAGGTTGTACCCTTAAGGGGTCGGCCGTGGAGGTGAGGACCTGCCAAGGTTGACCGAGTCCAAGTAACTCGAGAGTCAAAGCCGTTACACCTCTGAAAGGTAATGGTCAAGAGATACGCTGACATTTATAACCGGCTTAATGACGGACGTTTCTAACGGCCGACCATTATGTCGCCATAAGTGAGCTGCATCAGATGAGCTCCCTTTTCCAGGACCTGAGAGGCATCTCCTAGGGGAAAAATAGCTGAGGAAGACCTCACCTCATTCCACAGGTTAGAAGCTAAGGTTTTTTCTTCCTGCGAGTCCAAAGTGGGGCGGTGCGACCATGGTAGAAGATAAGACTCAAATCTAGGGGGAAGGTCGTGTACTGGTGTACGAGGCTTACACGAGTCGACCCGAGCCGAAGAAGGAAGATGGTCAAAACCAAGGTCAGGATCGTCAAACTCCAGGTCCGACCCTACTTCTAAGTCCTTTGGGATTTCAGGGAAAGGAAGGTCTTCGTCATTACCAAGTGGGAGAGAGAAACCCTCCGAAGTAAGGTCCACTGTATCATCGGTGGGAGGCATGGCAGGGAGGCGAGACCTTTGACGCGTCACTGCGTCGAAAGCATGCCTCAGCGAAGGCTCATATTCCATGGCAACTGAACACGGTAAAAAGTCAGTTCATACTTCCAGCAATCAAAGCATATAAAGTGAAAGGAAAGAGTAAGTTGCATACCTGAGACAGACCCCTCCTGCGGGATGGCGGACTCCAAGTTAAGATCAACTGGCATAGGTAGAACTGGAAGAAGGTGATATCGGGCCAGCGAGTTCGTGGTCAGGTACAGTGCACTGCGAGTGATCTCTTTGGGGAGGGACATCACGGTCTCATAAAACTTTAGTACCCGAGAACGAGGATTAAGCTTCTTGTGTGCTGTAAGTAAAAAGTTAGTACGGTGCCAAAAGATAGATAAAGCCAAGGCGAAAGTAAGCATACCATATGTCCCGAATACAGTGGGAGTAGCCAGCGAGGCATCGGCGCCTGGAGCTACCTAGGGTCCTCCTTCGAAAAACCAGCGCTCTTTCCACCCCTTCTGAAAGTTGGGGCACCCCACCAAAGGAGAGAATTTGCTTCTAAGGGTCAGATAGCAGCCCAAAATGACATCGGGATGCTGGCAGAAGCGGTAGAGCGAGAGAAGGTCTCTAGCACTAAAGGGACCTTCAAAGCTGGTGTGCACCCAGAGGCTGTGAGCACCGAAGAAGACATTCCAGGCATTGGGAGCCCGTTGCGCTGGCGCCAACCCTGCCATACCTAAGAACTCCTAAAGGTGTGGTATGAGGGAAAGCCGGACTCCTCGGTCGAACATAGTGGTGTAGAGGGCCACTTCGCCTGGAGGAGGATGAGCGTACATCTCCGACGCCAGAGGAAGCCGAAGAGTGATTTCGGTCGGAATAAGGAATTGGGTCCTGAGGCGGTCCAAATCCTCCTGGGTCAAAATGAACCCTGTCATTTGAGACCCTGACCCCACGACCAAAGTTCTTCGCCGGGTCCTCTTAAGGGAGGAGGAAGCCAGAAGGTGAAGGGATTCAGTTTCGTAGTTGGACGAAGGATCCATGACAGACAAAGTAAAAAAAGTACCCTACGAAATTCGAAAAATGGTGAAAAAAGGCAAGACTTTTTCAAAGAGTGCCTAAGTAACCTAAAGGTCCTAAAAGGGATGAAGAAAGGCAAGACATTTTCAAAAAGTGCCTAAGTAACCTAAAGGTCCAAAAAAATGTGAAAAAGGTCAAGACTTTTTATTAAAGTGCCTAAGTAACCTAAAAATCTCCAAAGTAAGTTAAATGGGCAAGACTTTATAAAAAGTGCCTAAATAGCTTACGAATTCGAAAAAAGTTCTCTAAAAGGGCGAGTCTTTGAAAAAGAGCCTAAATAATCCTACAATTCGAACATACATGCATAACGGGCAAAAATCAAAAAAAGTGCCTAAGTAAAGGTGAAATTTTCGAAAATATGTCTAAACGTTAGTGCAAAGTCGGAAAAAGGATAGTACGTACCGAGAAAAGTAAGGCGCGACGGATTCCTCCCAAAAATACAAAACGCAAAACAAGTCCCCCCAATCTTTGAAAAAATCGAAAATAATAGCCCAGTGAGAGGCAATTTTCGGCCAAAGTAGGATGAAAAGGGGTGTAGTTTTGACAGGGAATTTTTATGGAAAAGTTAGGTTATGGGAAATCTCAAAAGAATAAATATTTTCCTAAAAAAGAGAAGTGATCTTTCATTAAATAAAAATATTATTTTGGAAAAGATATTCTTAGAAATAAGAATATGGCCATTTTAATATAATTATATATAAGAAATATTTTCCTAACCTCAAACTTTATTTGTTGAAATATTATTTAGGAAAAGATATTCTTGAAAGAGAATATGGCCTAAAATGATTTTCAAATAATATTCCCGTAAAGAGGTAATGTTATAAGAAAACAAGAATCTAAACTACTCTTCACAATCCGGCAAGCTCGAAAATGAAGAGTGGGGGTAATGTTATAACCTAAAAATATCCCAAAGGACTCGGAAGAAGTCGGGACCAGCACGAAGACCCAATAAGCCAACACCTGCCCCCCGGGGTCGGCCAAATGGAGGTCTCGACCCCCAGGTGGTCGGCCAACATCTTTGCCGACGCCTCGGGGGTCGGTCGAGTCCATACCGTCCCTCTATGGATCAGCCAAGCAAGTCCGACTCCCCTGGGGGTCAGCCAAGAAAGGCCAGGACCCCCCGGGGTCGGCCCTTGCAGCCTCACCCTCCTCGGGTCCGGCAACGAGTAGGTCAATCTGAGTGGATTGGTCGTGGAGGTCAGGACTCCCCCTACAGTCGACCAAGCCTAAGTAACGTTTGGAGGCGTCGCACCTCGTGGCGTCACCCGTTACAACGAGTAGGTCAGCCCAAGTGGGATGGTCGTGGAGGTCATGACTCTCTCCCAGGAGTCGATCGAGTCCAAGTAACGCAGAAGGGCGCTGCACCCCGAGGCGTCCCTATTTACAACGAGTAGGCTAACCCGAGTGGGTTGGTCATGGAGGTGAGGACCCGTAAGGGTTGACCGAGTCCAAAGCCGACCTCTGAGGAAGGCGGTCGAGTAGGCTAACCCGAGTGGGTTGGTCGTGGGGGTTAGGACTTTCCTGTGGATAAGTCGACCAAGTCCAAAGTAGCACTAAGGGACGCGGCACACCCGCGGCATCCTGGTGCTGCAACGAGAAGGCTGCATCCCTAAGGGGTCGGCCGTGGAGGTGAGGACCTGCCAAGGTTGACCGAGTCTAAGTAACTCCGGAGTCAAAGCCGTTACAACTCCGAAGGGTAACGGTCAAGAGTTACGCCGGCATTCATAACCGGCTTAATGACGGACGTTTCTAACGGCCGACCATTATGTCGCCATAAGTGAGCTGCAGCGGTTACGATACCGGTTGCTATAAGAGTCAAGTCATTTCTCCTTTTGAAGGGGGGCGATTCCTAAGCTAAGTATTCTTAAGCTATTCCTAAGTTCCAATTTCATTCTCCCTAAATCCATTTCTGACTTAGGCATTGGAGGCCCTGTTGTTCACACCACACCGGTGTGTCCTAAAATTCATCTTTTTTGCAGGCCTTTTCGTCCTCAGATAAATAAATTCACTGTGGATATTCAGAGTCAACTCAAATTAATTTGCTCAAACCCATATCTCTTTTGAGATTGGGGCGGCTAGATTCCACTGTGCCAGTGTTGTTTATCCTAACATGATTGTAAATATAGTTTTTTGTTGTATATTAAAAAGATCTCGACATACATTTTAATATGAAATTCAAAACTATGCCGTGGTCCGTTCATAGGTCCACACTAAATACATAACTCTTTTGTTCTTTTAAGTTTTTATTTTTTTAGGAGTTTTTGTCTTTAAGTTGATTTTTTTTTTTCCTTGCCTTCTTCTCTTAAATATACACCGTTTTCACCTTTTTTTTTTTTTTTCAAACAATACAGATTTATTTATTTATTCACTTTATTCTTTATGATTGATTTTCAAAAACAAAATTGTGATTGTATTTATTTTCGGTATTTGGTTAATTTATTTTGTTAATATATATATATATATATTGTTGATGCCGAAAAATGGTCAACGATATTCACAGTAAGATTTGTTAACTAAGGACGAAAAAAACTTGCAAAAAAGAAGAATTTATGGCACACCGGTGTGGTGTGAGCCACAGGGCCTCCGATGCCTAAGTAAGTAAGAGATTTTGGAGAATAATTTAGAGGACTAAGAATGGGACGATAATACTTAGCGTGGTTTATCTTAAGATTCATCATTTGGAATGGAGAATGGACTGACTTCATATAGCAGTCGGTTTCGTAACCCACTACACTCACTTATGGGCGGCTTAATGGGCGGTCGTTAGAAACGTCCGTCATTAAGCTGAGTATGAATACCAGCGTGATCGTTATCCTTTGGAGGTGTAACAGCCTTAACTCTGGAGTTACTTGGACTCGATCAACCTTGGCAGGTCCTCACCTCCACGGCCGACCCCTTACGGGTGCAGCCTTCTCGTTGTAACGCTAGGACGCTATGGGTGTGCAGTGTCTCTTAGCGCTACTTGGACTTTGTCGACTTATCCACAAAAAAGTCCTAACCTCCACGACCAACCCACTTTGTTTGGCCTACTCGACCGTCCTCCTTAGGGGTTGGCTTTGGACTCGGTCAACCCTTACACGTCCTCACCTCCACGACTAACCTACTCAGGTTGACCTACTCGTTGTAACCGGGGACTCCACGGG
The DNA here is from genome assembly GCA_037832605.1 of Cyclanthera cordifolia. Lineage (NCBI taxonomy): Eukaryota > Viridiplantae > Streptophyta > Magnoliopsida > Cucurbitales > Cucurbitaceae > Cyclanthera > Cyclanthera cordifolia. The sequence goes on from JBBMEG010014575.1 coordinate 16,729, forward strand.
GTGCAACGTCTCCCTGTGTTACCTGGACTCGGTCGACTCTTGGGGGAGAGTCCTAACCTCCACGACCAACCCACTAGGGTTGGCCTACTCATTGTAACTCTAAGAGGCTACTGGGTGCAGCGTCCCTGAACGTTACTTGGATTCGGTCGACTCTTTCACAAAAGAGTCCTAACCTCCATGACCAACCCACTTGAGTTGGCCTACTTGTTGTAACTGGGGACGCCACGGAGTGCAGCGTCTCCATGCGTTACTTGGACTTGGTCGACTCTAGAGAGTCCTGACCTCCATGACCAACCCATTTCGGTTGACTTACTCGTTATTACAGAGGGACGTTACAGGGTACAGCATCTCTATACGTTACTTGGACTCGGTTGACTCTTCGGAGATTCTTGACCTCCACTACTAACCCACTCGAGCTGGCGTACTTGTTTTAACTCTAGGACGCCACGGGGTGCAGCGTCCTTAATCGTTACTTGGACTCGACCAACTCGTGCACCGGAGAGTTCTGACCTCCACGAATAACCCACTCGGGCTGGCCTACTTGAGATAATTCCTGGTCGTTATCAAGGGTTCCAGTTGTTACTTGGACTCGGTCGACTATAGGGGAGTCTTGACCTCCACAGCTTTGCCCTTAAGGGGTGTTCGCCTTTTTTTGCCGGACTCGAGAGGGGTGAGGTTGCAAGGGCCGACCCCTAGGAGAGTCGAACTTACTTAGCTGACCCGCGGGGGGTCGACATGGACTTGCTGACCCGCTAGGGGTCACGGCCTCCACTTGGCCGACCCCCGAGGGGTAGGCATTGGCGTGGCCGACCCCTGAAGGTTCAAGGCCTTCATTTGGCTTACCCCTTAGAGGGTAGGCGTTGGCTTAGTCGGCCCTCGGGTGGGCCCCAACCTTTTTCGAGTATTCCGAGATATTTTAGCCTACAACATTACCCCCACTCTTCATTTTTTGACTTACTTTGTTGCCTAAATTTGAAGAGTAGTTCGTTGTTAAGAAGGTTGGTTCTCCTTTTAGAGTTTCACCTCTTTTTATCACTTTTTCAAAAATTACGACTAAGTAGGCTCTTTTCATAGAGTGTCACCTTTCTAGGCATTCTTTTTTAGAAATTTTGCCAAGTTGGCTCTCTTTTCAGAGACAACTACTTTTTCACTTTATTCGGCCAAGTAGGCTCCTTTTTAGAGACTTGTTCGTTAAAGCACTCCTTCGAACTTTGGACTACTTAGGCTCTTTTTTACAAAAGTCTTACCCATCAAATCTTTTTTCGAAACTTTTAGGCTACTTAGGTACTTTTTACCAAAGTCTGGACCGTCTAACCGTTTTTTCGAACTTCTTGGGCTAATAGACTCTCTTTGTAGAGACTTGTCCATTTTTTAGCGCTTCTTTGACTTAAAGGTTCGTTAGGCTCCCTTCGCAGGGACTTTCCCATTTCCAAGTGTCTTTCGAAACTCACAGGTTACTTGGAGTGAGAGCAACGACAACCTCGAACTTTGAAAGGCGGTAATCTCCAAATTGTAGAGAGAGCGGCGGCCTTAAACTTAGAGAGAGCGATGACGACCTCGAACTTAGAGAGAGCGGTGATGACCTTGAACTTGAAGAGAACGACGACGACTCAGAGCGACAACAAACTCAAACTTGGAGGGAGCGACAATGATCTCAAACTTGAAGAGAACTATGACGACTCCAAATTGTAGAGAGCAGCGATGAACTCAAACTTGAAGGGAGCGATAACTAAAACAAAATTGGAGAGAGCGACAACGCTCGAACTCAGAGAGAATGAAACACTCATATGAATTTTCAAAAAGGAACATTAACTTAATACATGTAAGAGAAATTAATCTTGAATAGAACATAAACCAAATCTTCATGTATATATCCACCTTGAATGTCTTCTTTACGAAACATTTTTTGAATAGGAAAACAAACTAAACTTAAAATTTTGTATTAAGTTGCCTATGTAACCTTTGATGGAATGGATCAAGTCATAACGTAGTTCAAATTTTGTGCATTTGCCTTTTAAGCTCATGCGGGCAAAAACATCATGTAGTTTAGTCTCTTGCGATAAGAAGCACTTGGTTGCAACTTTTTACGAAGTCATTAATGTTTCTGATACGATGGTAGACTTGGTTGAAACTTTCTATGACGCCATTGAGGTTTCTGATGCGGCAGCAGATTTGGTTCTAGATTTTTGAAATGTTGTTGAGGTTTATGATTCAGCAGTTGCTTTTGATGCATCATTTCTAGATGTCATGCTTAATTTTGTGAGAAAGAATGAGATGACAGGTAGAGACGGTCCCACTGGGCCTGCCAAATTGTTCACACGAGATTTCACTATGGAATATGGAAGCGAGACAATCATAAAATTTTAAGACAATATTATGAAATTTCGATAAAATTTGCAACAACTTCTTATATGGTTCACTTGAAGAATAAGACGTAAATTCTTCATGTTTTGAGCGATTGACTTGAAGAATGAGATGAACGCTCTTCGTAGTTGATCGTTCGTTTATGAAATTGCTATCTGAACTTGAAGAACGGATGTGTGTTCTTCGTATTTGGTTACTTTATTTATATAATCGCTTGATCTTCGAAGTGATTTTGATGTTCAGAAGGCGTTTGATCTTTGGGAGCTTGAAAAGTCTTCATTTAACAAGTAGAGACGATCCCACTCGGCATGCCAATTTGTTAACACGAAATTTTGACAGATAAGATAAAATCGAGACACGTGTAAATAAAGATTATATGTTGTTTTGATTTCAATGTGTGTGATGTGGAATACAATCTCTAACATGTTCATCTGATTCTTTCCCTCTCATATACAAATATCTCGAGGGCTTCGCAGCTTATTCTCGAATGTAGAATTGCCTCAAGAGTTTTATAACTTGTTCTTAAGGTTGATTTTTATTAACAGCTTTGCAACATGTTCTCAAGATTGAATTTGTTGGTAGTATTTGATCGGCCTTTGGCTTGTTCATCTTCTTCTATGGTTGGTTACTGACTTGTTGATCTTTGGATCTGTTCTCTGACTTGTTGATCTACTTGGATGATCGGTCTTTGATTTGTTGATAGAGAGATCGGTCGTTGACTTATTGATCTACTTGGATGATCGGTCTTTGACTTATTGATTATGAGATCGGTTGTTGACTGTTGATCTGCTTTGATGATCTGCTTGTTAAGAACACGTGTGTTCTTTGTGGTTGAACGACTTGTTTATGAAATAGCTTCACCTTCAATGTGTCTTTAGCCTCAATAGCTTGTTTGATCCTTAGAAATTTGGAGAGTCTTTTGTCTTTGTGAATTCTCTCTAGAGTTCTAAATTTTTGGCCGTTGAAAATGAATGAAAGTCTATCTATTTATAGAGCTTTTATGCATCATGAGCTTGGACTTGATGGGCTTTTGGATATGGGTTTTGAGTTTGGCCCATTGGACTTGTTTATAAGGACATGAGTCATCCATATGAACTTAGGCCACCAATTAAACTTGAGTCTTATTTCATTTTGACCCAATTTCAAAATAAAACAAACTTCTTATCTAATTTAATTTTGAGAATATGTCAAAATTTAATTTAATTCCACCATTAAATTTGAGATAATAATGTACCAATTTTTGATTAACCGAAATTTCTCAGTCAACAGATTTAAATGACAAAAAATCCACATCTAATTTATATGTTTTCTTTGGTGATAATTTTATCAATTGGGATAACAAGAAATAAGGCATTATCTCCAGTCGAGTATAGAGGTCGAGTCCAGGTGTATAGCCAATGCTGCGAATCGAGCCTTTGTTAAATGAGATACAAGTTACTTTAAGTATAGTATCCACCATGTGGTGTTATAATTTAGAAGTAATGCACTTGAGCTTCAATTCAATCCTACATCAATAAATTAAGCATGTCAAAATGGAGAACTATTTTATTAGATATATTGTTCAACAACGTAAAATTGATATTAGACATATTTTGTTGAATCACATATTGTAGATATGCTATTTGGAAATCTACGCACCAAGCTTAGCGTGTTCTAATATTTAATCTTGTTTACATTTGCTATATTGTATTCTAGCCGATATTGTATAAGGGTAGTTTGGTCTTTTCATTTTCATCTTCCTCATCAATATAGACGTTCTTTAGTCTATTCTCTCAGACTTAATCAATATGAGATTTCTCTAATTCTATTGATATGGTATAGCCAACATTGAAAGACTAAAAGGAAAAACTCATTTCTTCTTTTCATGTTTTTTATTATGACGCTATTCAAATCGAGGGAAGGTTCAAATATTGAAATATTCAAGAATGGATTGGTTCTTACCCCTAATGGGCAAAATTACTATGGTAAAGCTTATTGATGAAAAATATATGGCTTGGAGAATACAAGTATGGATATCAATTCATGGTCACAATTTTAAGGATTATATTTAAGAATATTTCATCCTCATTAATGAATAGGTTGATAAATTGGTGAAAATAGAAGAATGGATTAAGATAAACAATCAAGATTACTAATAATGGCTTCAATAAGATAAGTTGCTCGCCCTATGGATGGTGAGATTGATGAATGATAAAATGTTAAATCAAATGATTGATTACGAATGTGCGTAATATATATGGTGTTGATGCCGAAAAATGGTAAACGCATATCCACAGTAATAATTTGTTTAACTGAGGACGAAAGGGCCAGCAAAAAAGCGAAATTATGACACATCGGTGTGGTGTGGGCCACAGGGCCTCCATGCCTAAGTCAGAAATGGAATTTAGGAGAATAATCTATAATACTAGAAATGGCTTAAGAACACTTAGCTTAGGATATGTCCCTTTAAAGAGAGAAATGACTTGACTTTTATAGCAGTCGGTATCGTAAACAATGCAGCTCACTTATGGCAATATAATGGACGGTCGTTAGAAACGTCCGTCATTAAGCTGGGTATGAATACCGGTGTAACTCCTGACCGTTACCCTTTGGAGGTGTAACGGTCTTGATTCTGGACTTGGTGGACTCTTCGGAGAGTCTTGACCTCCACGGCCAACCTAATTGGGCCAACCCACTCGTTGTAACGGGTGACGCCACGGGGTGCAACGCCTCCATACGTTACTTGAACTCGGTCGACTCTTCAGAAGATCCTGACCTCCATGGCCAATCCACTCGGATTGACCTACTCGTTGTAACAGGCGACGCCATGGGGTGCAGCGCCTCCAAACGTTACTTGGACTCGGTTAACTCTTCGGAGAGTCCTGACCTCCACGGCCAATCTACTCGGATTGACCTACTCGTTGTACCGGCAACGCCACGGTGTGCAGCACCTCCAAACGTTACTTGGACTCGGTCGACTCTTCTGAGAGTCCTAACCTCCACGGCTACTCCATTCAGATAGACCTACTCGTTATCGGACCCGAGAAGGGTGAAGCTGCAACGGCCGACTCGAAAGGAGTCGATTTTGCTCCGCTGACCCCTAGGGGGTCGGTATGGACTCTACCGACCCCCGGGGGGTTATGGCCTCCATTTGGCCCACCCCTGGGGGGTCGGTAATGGCCAGGCTGACCCCCAAGGAGTCGGAAATGGCGAGGCCGACCCCCGGGGGGTCGGCGAAGCTGTTGGCTGACCCCCGGGGGGTCGACGAAGGTGTTGGCCGACCTCCAGGGGGTCGGCAAAGGTGTTGTCCGACCTCCGGGGGGTTGGCAATGGCGTGACCATCCCCTAGATTGTCAGAAATGGCCTGGCCTACCCAAGGGGGGTCGGCAATGGACTTGGCCGCCCCCTTGGGGTCGAGGCTTCCATTTGTCCTTCATGCGGGTCCCAACCTCTTCCGAGTCTTTCAGGATATATTTGGCTTACAACATTATCCCCACTCTTCATTTCCGAGCTTGGCGGATTTTGGAGAGTAGTTTAGCCACTTACTTCTTTTTCGAAGTTTCGGGATGCTTAAAAGTTACATTCTTGTAATTTATGGAAGTATTTCCTTGAAAATTACTTAGACCATATTCTTTTTCAAGAATATCTTTTCCTAAATAATATTCAAACGCATAAAGTTTTAAGGTTATAGGAAATATTTATTCTGAGAATAATTATATTAAAATGGCCAATATCTTATTTTTAAGAATATCATTTCCAAGATAATATTTTTATTCAATGAAAAATCACCTTCTCTTTTTAGGAAAATATTTATCCTTTAGAGATTTTCCATAACCTAACTTTTCCATAAAAACTCTCTTCCAAAACTATACTCTTCTTTTTATCCTACTTTGGTAAAAAACTGACTATCACTAGGCTAGGATTTTCGATTTTTCCAAAGTGTGGGAGGAGACTTGCTTTGCGTTTTGGATTTTTGGAAAGCATCCGTCGCGCCCTACTTTTTCGGTATGTACTCTCCTTTTTTTGACTTCATGCTAACGGTTAAGCATATTTCCGAAAATTCCACCTTTATTTAGGCATTTTTTTTAAATTTTTTTGCCCGTTTTGCATGTATGCACAAATTTTTAGTATTATTTAGGCTCTTTTTTGAAAGACTTACCCATTAGAGTACTTTTCTGAATTTGTGGGCTACTTATGCACTTTTTATAAAGTCTTGCCCGTTTAACTTCCTTTCGAAATTTTTAGGCTACTTAGGCACTTTTTTATAAAAGTCTCGCCCGCCCAATCGTGTGTTGAAAGTGGTAGGTTACTTAGGCACCTTTATAAAAGTCTTGCCTTTTTCACCTCTTTTTGGAACTTTTAGGCTTCTTAGGCACTTTTTGTAAAAGTTCGCCCGTTTAACCATTTATCAAATTTCGTAGGGTACTTAGGCTCTCTTTGTTAGAGACTTACCTTTCCCTAACTTAGTTATTTGCAGACTACTCCTTACTTTGGTCGTCATGGACCCCTCGTCTGATTATGAGCTCGAATCTCTTCACCCTCGTGCTATCTCCTCGCTTAAGAGAACTCGGCGGAGAGCCCTGGCGGTGGGGTCGGGATCTCAAATGGCTTCGTCCATTTTAACTCAGGAGGACCTAGATCACCTTAGGACCTAGTTCTTTATTCCTGCCTAGATCACTCTTCGGCTTTCGCTGGCTTCGGAGACATATGCCCATCTTCTTCCGAGCGAGGTGGCCCTTTACACCATCATGTTTGACACAGGAGTTCGGCTTTCCCTTATACCGTCTCTTTAAGAGTTCTTAGGTATGGTTGGGCTAGCTCTAGCGCAGTTGGCCCAATGCTTAGAATGTCTTCTTCGGTGTTCACAGCCTTTGGGTATACACTGTCTTCTAGATTCGGCAGTGCAAGCCGATTCTAACTCGGAGTCACCCGTCCCATAGGAAGGATCCACTCAAGGTATACAACTTACTTTTTCCTCTAACTTAGCATGCCTTGAATACTAGAAATACAAGTTAACGTCTTTTACCGTGTTCAGCCGCCATAGACTACGAGCCTTCGCTGAGGTGTGCCTTTGATGCAGTGACGCGCCAAACGGCTCACCCCCTTGCTAGGCCTCCAATCGATGACACGGTAGACCTCACTTCTGAGGGCTTCTCCCTTCCACCTGGAGACGATGAAGATCTTCCTTTTCCTGAAGTCCTAGCGGACTTGGATGTTGGGTCGGACCCGGAGTTTGACGGACCCAGTCTCGGATTTGACCATGTCTCTTCTCCTGTTCAGACCAGCTTGTGCAGGCCTCAAACGCCTTTACACAATCATACTTTTGTTAGGGCCGCACCGTCCTACTTTGGACCCGTAGGAGGAGAAGACTTTGGCCTCCAACTTGCGGAGTGAAGGGGGGTCTTCTTCAGCTACCTTTCCCCTGTGAGACCACTCCCAAGTCTTGAAAGAAGGGACTTGTCTGATACACGAGGTATGACGATCCTACTTTTTACAGCTATATGTTGACTTGAGTAAGCATGCTAACTTATTTCCTTGGTTTTTTGCAGGCGTTCATGCATTTTGCCTCACCCTCTCGTCACCTTTCTGAAGACTTGCGCCAGGTCTGCTCTTCTTTGTCTACTAGTACTGACAAACTTAAGTGGGAGCTGGCATAGGCTCTAGAAGCTCAGCGGGTCACCGAGGCTGCCCTGGTCGACTTTCGTACTTCCACCGAAATAGCCTGAAGTCTAGATGTCGGCGCGCGCCAAGACAATTTGTCCACTATTGCCCGTCTTCGACGAGAGTTGGCTTCTGATAAACGGAAGCTGAAGAACGCTGCCTACCTGGCTAACCTTGTGAAAGGCTCTCCTGCCTTTTTGATTTTGGAAAACAACGCCAGCGGGGCTACTATTGGCTGGGCACTGTACTTAATCCAAGAGGGGGTTAGCTATGACAACCTCCTCCCTCTCTTTCAGTCTCTTTGTTCTAGCACTGCGGAAAGAGTCGCCGACCCTTCCGTGCCAGCCTTCGAGTCCAGACTTCCAAGTGATCTGATCCAAGCTGCTTGCTATGACTCCCGCATCTTTCAAGACGTGCCCGAAAGAAGTTAGGCTCTTCTAGCTAGGACAGCACCTGCCCCAGCCGGACCCAACTGACCAACTTCCAGCAGGCGCAGCTCTAGGAGCCTTGATGACTTTTCTGTTGTTTTTTCCTTTTTACTTGAGGCATTTTACTTTGCAGTCTTTAATTTTCTTTCTAGGTTGTAACCCAGAAACTTTTTGACTTTGAATGAAATACGAGTCTTCTTTTTTCTCTATTATATCTTGTATACCCCCAGTTTAAGTTTATGAAAATGGAATCAATTTACTTAAATTAAGATGGACAAAATGAGGGAAAATAACAATTTTATTCATTAACAACTTGAAATACAATTGACTAAAAGTACTTTTCAAGTGTTTAAGCACTCCAAAAATAGAGGATCTTATTGTTGTAGGCGAAATTGATGTTACCTTGCCAATTCCATGCAACTGCTTGGCGGGGATGCTAGACTCGTCAAGAAGACTCGTCAAGGATCTTTGCCAGCACGGTCTTGTTCGCCTAAGTCTCACAAGCGGCCTTTGATTTTGCCAAAGCACGTCCTTGACGCTTTGGAACCTAAGTACTTGCTTGACTTGTACCCCCACAGGTGCTATTCCTTGGACAGCCTCGCCTGGAACCGGTTCTCTTTTAACAGCCTTTTACTTCAGGGACCCTTTACCACGCCTCGTAGGCTGTGTGGTAGCATTCCCTCGAGGACAACTGTTCTCCTCTAACTTGTTCCACCCCCATAGGAGTAGGAAACTTTACCACCTGATGGTAAGTTGACGCGACCGTGAATCGTGGCTCTTCCCAGTATTGCGTTGTAGGTGGAGTTGTCGTTTACCACCAGGAAATTGACAAAGTGCAAGACTATGTTGTCCTCTTCGCCAAAGGTTACTGGAAGCTTGACTGATCCTTCAGGGATCAAAGTGCTCCCGCCAAACCCGACTAAGTGCGTCGAGTTCGGTTTGATCCTTTCCCTTTCCAGCTTCATGGCGTCGTAAGCTTTTAGCAACAGCACGTCCGGCGAACTGCCTCCATCGATGAAGATCCTTCTGAAGCGGATGTTGGATATGGTCAGGGACACAACTAAGGCGTCGTTGTGCGGCTGGTGCAGTGCTACAGCCTCAGCAGTAGTGAAGCCCAGTTGCTCGTTCACTGCTTCCATCATGCGCACTTCTTCGGCTCTTAGGGCACCTCTGGCCTGCCTCACTTTGTCCTTCCGACTTCGGTTGGACTCTCCGTCAGTCGGCCGTCCAATGATAGTTCTGATCTCCTACGGCGGTGGTGACTTTTCGCCTCCTCTTTTCTCGTTAAGGGACTCAGACGTTTTTTCACCCACTCTCACGTACTTGTCCAGCCGTCCTCTTCGCATGAGGGACTCTATGGACTCCTTCAAGTCGTAGAAGTTCGAAGTAGTGTGGCCATGGTCCTTGTGAAATAGGCAGTACTTGCCTCTATTTCTTTTATTAGACTCTGCCTTAATCCGGCTTGGCCACTTCAGCTCCTCCTTATCTTTAATTTCCATCAAGATGTGCTCTATGGGAATTACCGTGGCAGTGTACTTTTCGAACCGGCTAAGGGGTATCCCTCGTCGTTCGACTTTCTCTTTTTTCATCAGGGCGTTCTTCCGCCTTTCATTTTCGCGATTCCTTGTAATCAGCCTCGCGACAGCTGTCTGACTTCTCCAGGGAGCGCCTTCCTTCAGTGCCTCCTCGAGAATTGACCAGCTCCCCTGCACTGATGTACATTTACGCTCTAGTTAGCAGCTCATCATAAATGGGTGGAGCCTTTTTCCCCAGCAACCACATGAATTTTTCATCCTTGAGTCCGGGAACGACTACTGCGAGAGCCGTGCTGTCGAAGTACTGTTCAACGTTCAGTGTCTCATTGTTGAAGCAGGCAATGTATTTCCGAAGAGTCTCATGACTTCTTTGCCTTACAGCCAGTGACCGATTTCTTCTGATCTCGTCCACCCAGCAATTGGGTGACGAAAGCCCTAGCTAGCTCTCTGAAAGAGGCAATGGACTTGCGCTTGAGCTGCCTGAACCATCTTCGGGCTGGTTCTATTAGCGTGAATGAAAATGTTTTGCACTTGATCGCCTCTCAAACTCCATGGAGCTCTATCCACGGTAGGAATCCAAGTGCTCTACAGGATCCGTAGACCCATCGTACTCTTTGATTGCAGGGAGTTTGAATTTTTCTGAAAAGGAATCCTCCATGATTTTATCGGTGAAAGAAGGGTCGACCTGGTCGATCAAGCTGTCCAGGTCCAGTCCGTCTTGGTCCTGCACCTTCTTCATGCTTCCCAACTGGTCTTGGAGGAGACGAAGTTGGGCCAGCCAAGGTTGTGCCTCGGCGTCGTCACCTCCCGCCTCTCTTCGGTGTTGGTTGAGTACATCCCTGAGATCCGCCCCCAAGTCTGATCCCGCCGTCCGGGCACTTGGAGTTTTCTAGAGATGTGGGGTGGATGACCCTCGCGTAATGCTCATTGGCTGGCTACTTCAGACTGATTACGTCCGAGAAGATTCCACTGTCCTGGATCCGATCCTCTGGTGGACCGAATGCTCTCTCCTCTAGTCATTACCAACCAGTCGAAGTCGTTCAACCGGCCTTCGGTGCTAGGAATGTGCCTTTTAACGCACCTCCGTGGATGGGGCTTTCCCTTTGGCAGGGTCCCAAACAAACGAAGCTGACTTTTCTTCCGCACCCTTTTTTCTTGGTCGGCTATCGCTGGGCCGCCTCCTGCGGCGCCTGCTGGTTCCCAACATCAGCTATTTGAGCTGGAGGTGGTTGCCGAAGTAACTCCACCAGGCGACTCAAATTCTCCGCCATTCCTTACACTTGTTCCTCCAAAGCCGTAAACTTTGGATCTGCACGCTCTGGTTCCTGCCTGGCTACCGCACCTAGTGTTTTAAAAAGCCCAAGGCGCACTAAGTCGCAATGGCCTCCTGGTGCTTGAGGCGCAAGGCGCACTTTAAGGCGTGGGCTTTTTTACTTAAGGCGCACTACATTAAAAAAAAATTAAAAAATATATATAGGTTTATATTTTCAATCAAAACGCAAGATGAATATGAAACATACATTAATTATAAATAATCTAATGATCTAAATATTCATTAACAACACAAATGCATGAATGATGCAAATGAAACACAACACTACAAGTCTACAATAGTTTAAACATAATCATCTAAATATCTAAATCATCATCTTCATCATCATCACGGTCACTGAATATGTCTTCGATCTCGGCCTCTACATCATTGGATAGATACAAACTTGCATCTTCTTCTTCATCTGTGTCGGTATCTTGGTCATGCAAAGCAAGTCGTCTATATGATGTGGCGTATTTGGGTCACGGTCGTGGTGGACGGGGATCTCGTGATGACAAACATGGAGCCTTATCCTTGTTTTTTGAGGTAGCTCTTGAATAATAAGCAGGTTCTTTAGAACCACATGCTCTTGAAACATCACCCCATGTAAACGAATCTTCATCGTTGTTGAAAACAAGATCTCTATCTTCTTCAGAATCATCATCCTCTAATCTTCCAACCAACCACGCATTACTCTCATCAATATCTTGTAAAGAGATGGGTTTTGCAACATCTTTAATGTTAAATCGACGTTTCAATGCTCTATTGTATTTTATGAACACCAAATCGTTGAGACGTCGTTGATCATGCATGTTCCTCTTTTAGCTATGAAGCTGCATCATGAAAAGTTTCACCATAATTAAAGTTTCACCAAATCAAGTGTGAAGGAGAATTTCGTTAATAGTAATAAAATCTAACCTGTTAAAAAACACTCCAATTTCGCTCACATCCGGATGCACTGCATGTAAGACCTAAAATTCTTATAGCAAACTTTTGCAAGTTTGGAGTTGATTTTCCAAAATCATCCCACCATTCCACTATATAGATCAAGATTAAAAATGATGTTAAGATTTAGAACTTTCAATTTTCAAATAAACAAGTACTCAGATTCCAAATTGTTAATTACCTGGAGATCGTTTATTTCTTTGTCTAATAGTCATGGCAGTTCCAAACAATCCTTCAGCTTTCTTATACATGGTAAGTTCTTCAAATATTTTGTCTTGTATCTCTATAGAAGGAGTCATTCTTTCCATGCATGAATGAAATCCAGTTGAAATTTCAAAATCATTTGCAATCTTGGAATCTGAATAGTAAAATTCCGGGTTTAGAAAAATTCTAGCTGCATGCAACGGTCAATGCAACTGAAGATTCCATCTTTTATCAATGATGGCAAATACATCCTTGTATTTTTTTTCATCATTGAAGTTGTTTGTTATGGCTTCCTTAGCCCTATCCATTGCTTCATAAAGATACCTCATGGCAGACTTCCTTTTGTTATCAACTAAGCGACAGTGTTCCAAAAGCTAGCCATCATGATTGTTTTTACTACTCTTTTTTCTTGTTGTTCATTACTCCATTTGCTAGTTATCCAATCTTCAGAAGTAAACATCGTCCTCAAATTAGATTTTAGACGA
>JBBMEG010014595.1:0-16141 GCA_037832605.1 Cyclanthera cordifolia
ATTTTGTTGGAAAATTATGGTTATGACAAAAAATCCAGTTTCCTAATGGTAAAACATTTAATTACTCGAATGTATCATCGGAATCTTTTTTTTTTTCACTAATTCTTCTTCTTCTAACAAAAATAAATTTTGGGGGTACAACAAAAATTTCTATTCTCAAATGCTATCAGAAGGGTTTGCAGTCATTGTGCAAATTCCATATTTCCTTCCAAAATGGGCTGGTTTAGTTTCTTGATCCTTATTTTTGCTGGGGTTGCCCCACCCTTCTTTGATTTAGTTTTTATTTCTCCCATGTACATTTAAGAGGACTATGTTTGTAGTGGTTGAATTATCGTAGGTTTTTTTTAAAAAAACTTTTTGAGGTTACAACTATGAGGGGATTCGAACCCGTGACTCATTGGTCATCGAATCAACACTAATGTCGTTGAGCTACGGCTCTTGTTGACAATTACGGTAAGTTATTCAAGTCTCTGATTTCTGATATCTTTTGAGCGTCTAATTGATTTTTGTTATTTTGAGAATTTTAGGACTTGTTGATAAAGATATTTTTATCTAGGTTAATGATTGGTCGTACCGGGGTAGAAGGTGGCCTCTTACGGGATCTCCTCATCTATTTTTTCTTTGGTGGAATCTTATTCCTTAGTAGTTTTATAGTTTTATGCTTGCCGAATTATCCTTCTAAGACTTTTAGAAGTCACCCATGGTTGAGATGACAATGATCTTCAAGCCTTTTCTTTTAAACTCGTTTAAGTCATTGTTTGTTAAGGCGTTAGTATGTTCGGTTTATATTAAGGAGAGGTATAAAGAGCCCAGTCAGCAGCCACATATGAATATGAAAAGTCAGTTTTCCAGTCAGCTTCTACATCTCAGCAAAAGTCCAGCTCTTCATATTCTAGAATGTTCCTCTAACCAAATGATGACATGTAAAGTTTTTTTTTTTCTTATTGATTATTCATTAGACTTAGACTATTTGTTATTATTGTAGGTAAAAATGCACATTAAATTGTTTTACCCAAATGGGCTTTCTTATGTATAAACTTAAGACAAATTGCCTAAGGAATGATAAGTTAATTTCATACCATTTCTGCTGTTTTTCCTATTTGTATTTTGGTATCAGAGCCTCCACAATACCAACGTTTCCAGCAGCTCAACCACATCAGTCACTCTGACCATTACCATACCACCTCTGAATCAATTGTTAAATCAAATCACAACCATTAAAAAGGAGCGAGGGAATTTTCTTCTTTGGAAGAATCTAGTGATGTCGATACTCAAGAGCTACGAACTTGAAGGGCATCTATCTGGTTCAAATGTGTGCCCGCCAATGCTATTTGTGGGGTCGACTTCAGGTGAGGGTGCTGAAGGAGTTGTCACCAAGACCACTACTTTGGTTGAATCTGATGAGAGTTCATGTTCTGGAGTCGTTAATGTTGTAAATACATTGTATGAATCGTGGATGACCATTGATCAGCTTCAGTTAATGTAGTCTAAACCCTACTTGGCATAGGCGACTCGGACACCCCTATTTACATACGTTTGATAGTATTCTCAAATCATGTGAAATCCCTACTAAAGGAAATGATAAATCTAAATTTTGTCAAGCTCAATATGGTAAATGATACGAATCCAACAACCTTCTAAAGAATGAACAATTACAAGAAGCAAAAATACAATTCCAGATTTCTTATTTTGGAACTTCTTAAGTTCAAATCTTGTCAAACAAGCTCATAATTGCTAAAGACTTTTTAGATGAGTTTGTTAGGTGTATTTAAAGCCAATCTTCCCTTTTGTCTAGCATTTAAACCTCTCAATTGATGTACAATTGACTTTTGATTTCATAGATTTTATTTTCCACATAGTGCATTTAAGAGCTTTTTTAGACCTTTTGTATTTCAAGTCATGCACAAAATTTTAGCTGTTTTCTTGACCCTATTTGGTTTTATCTTTTTTTTCAAATTTTGCTTTAAGTTTGAATGTAAAATCAATTCATTGGATTAGTCTTTGATCAAACTAATTCTGGAGTGAGTTGTCTTAGGATCTGAGAGTGACTATCATATGTTTTAAATGTGATATAAGAGTGACTATCATAGGTTTTAAGTGTGATCTAAGTGTTTCCACGATTCTAACTTCAACACTTGATTGGTTCTTTTCCATATTTGTGAGTTTTTACAAGGATCCTGGAAGGACGTCTAGCTTTGTAAAACCAAGCAATGTTGGAGCTTATCATTTGGTATCAGAGCATTGGTCGACATTTCTTGGTCGGTTCTAGAGGAGAACTATCTTTACTTTGTTCTTATTTGTTTTTTTTTTATCTTAATTTATTTTTGTCAGAAGTAAGTGTATCAGATATACTTTCTAGAAATTTCTTGTTTTGCTCTTGGATAAAAAAAAAAATCCAGAAAAAAAATCAGTAGAAAAAAAAAGAGTTTGAAGGATCTGAGGCACATTCAATCAAGTTGTTTACAAGATTAGTTTCAACATGTCACATTATGGAGAAAAGACACAACGTGCATCAGTTCTTAGTACGACTGTTCATGAAGCTTTTCTTGAGATGACGAAAATGTTTAGGGAGGAAATGAATGAAAGAAGAGCATATCATGAAAGGAATTCTACTAGGTACACTAAAATTAAACAAATTTCGAATACTCAATTTTCATTGCAAAATGATACTTTATGTGTTAAAACTCAGCATTTGGTTGAAATAAAAAGTCGTATCATTCAAAATGAAATGCATAGTGGTTTAGTTGCAACACATGCTAATGAGATTGTAAAGGAATTAGATGTAACACCTACATTAAATAATGCTCATGTTGATGTGTGTGAGTTAGGGGAAAATGCACACAACGGCAAAACAAAAGCATGTGAATTTGTTTAAAAAATATATGATAAAAAAAAGAGAGAAAAACGTGAGATTAGTTTATGGCCAATAAAGAAAAATGAGAGAAAAGTCAATGTTATGAGCTTGTGCGAAAGAGCAATTAAGGTTAAATCAATTTTGTTTACAAAGCAAAATATATTTAATCTTTTATATCAAGGAACTTGTTACCTAACGGGTGAGCTCAAACCATATTTCTTTAGTGTTTCTTTTGAGTTCTTACAGGAGGCAAAGAAACTTATACAACATCTTGAACAAAAGACTCTGAAAGTTAGCAACGAGAACAAATACAATTTCCGCTCATTCATTGTATGAAATAATTCAAATTTGATTCTAAGTTTATCCATGACAACGAGCATAAGGTGTTCAAACCTGGAATTGAAGATCTTGATTTGAGGACAAATCCTTTTAAAGAAAGGGGGATGATACGAATCCAACAACTTTCTTATTGTATTCTAAAGAATGAACAATTACAAGAAGCAAAAAAACAATTCCAGATTTCTTACTTTGGAACTTTTTAAGTTCAAATCTTGTAAAACAAGCTCATTGTTGCTAAAGACTTTTTAGATGAGTTTGTTAGGTGTATTTAAAGCCAATTTACCCTTTTGCCTAGCATTTAAACCTCTCAATTGATGTATAATTGACTTTTGGCTTCATATGTTTTATTTTCCACATAGTGCATTTAAGAGCTTTTTGAGAGCTTTTGTATTTCAAACCATGCACGAAATTTTGGCCTTAAAAAGGGCTTGTAATATCTCATTTTGGAAGAATATTGATATCAAAACTTGAGTTTTCTTGACCCCATTTGGTGTTGTCTTTTTTTCACATCTTGCTTTAGGTTTGAATGTAAAATCAATTCATTGGATTAGTCTTGATCAAACTAATTCTAGAGTGAGTTGTCTTAGGATCTAAGAGTGACCATCATAGGTTCTAAGCGAGTTTCCACAATTCTAACTTAACTCTTGGTTGGAATCAAGTGTTGAGTTTTTCCATATTTGTGAGTTTTTACAAGGATCCTAAAAGGACCTTTAGCTTTGTAAAATCAAGCAATGTTGGAGCTTATCAGTAAATCTAGTGCATTACCTTTTTTATTGTCTCACTCTAGAACTTCACAACCATTTAAGTTACTTCATTATGATCTTTGGGGATTACCCCATTACTATCTGCTAATGGTTATCAGTATTATGTTATCTTTGTCGATGACTTCAGTCGATTTGTATGGATATATCTACTTAAACTAAAGAGTGACATATATAATGCCTTTAGCAGTTTTCTCCAAGTAGTTAGAAGTCAATTTAATGTTAACATCAAAGCTTTACAAACAGACAACGGAGAATATGTTCGAGTTTATCTGTTATGTCAACAAATGGGCATTCAGTCTCGATATTCATGTCCTTACACATCTGTTTAGAATGGATGTGCCGAGAGAAAGCACATGCACATTACTAAAACTAGACGCACACTATTAGCTCAACCTGTCATGCCTTTGTCATTTTGGTGGGATGTGTTCTTCACAGCAACTCTACTTATAAATGGTATGCCTTCTCCATTTCTACAAAGAAAATCACCTATATAGCTTTTGTTTGGTAAGCAACTTGATATTCTAACACTTAGAACTTTTGGTTGTGCTTGCTATCCGTGCTTATGTCCTTATGGGTCACACTAATTTTAATATCACTCTAAAAAGTGTGTTTATCTAGGTCCTAGTCCTGTTCATAAAGGTTATAGATGCATGAACTCCACTGGCTGTATTTACACATCTCGAAATGTCCAATTTAATGACGATGATTTTCCATTCATGACCAGTTTTTTGACAAATAATTCAGACTCAAATTTGTCTCAACCAGCTACAACTTCCCCGTCCATTTATTCACGGTTTTCTCCACTAAATTTAGCACCTAATTCAAACTTAAATGTGCTGCCACAAGTTACACAAATGACCAATCCAACTACTACAAATGACCAACCTTTGTCTCGTCTTACTACTATAAATACCTAGCATTCCCCTCTTACATAAGTTCGTCCCCTGCCTCTCTTCCAAGCCCTAATGTCTCGTCCCATAGTCCTACTGTTTCGCCACCACCTACCCTTACTACTACTCAATCGGTTGTTCAATCTCATCCAATGATAACCTGTGGAAAAGCAGGAGTTTTTAAACAAAAATCTTTGGTGGCAAAGTCGCTTGTTGAACCAACTCGTGCAACAGATGCTCTAAAACATTCCTTATAGGGGACAAACATGGATAATGAATATCACGCCTTGATTGCAAATAATATGTTGTGGGAAGTAAATGGGTCTATCGCATTAAATGTGCATTTGATAGCTCCATCAAACAATACAAAGCCAGACTTGTGGCCAAAGGCTTTCATCAAAGTCTCGGTATTGATTTCTTTGACATATTTAGTTCTGTTGTCGAGGCCTCCACCATTCAAATAGTTCTCACTATTGTTGTAACAAATGGATGGCCTCTTCGTCAACTTGACTTAAACAATGTCATTTTAAACGACACTCTTCAAGAAACAGTCTATAAGCAGCAACATATTGGGTATGTGAACTCATCTAAATCTAAAACTGAATAAGGTTAGCTATGGTCTCAAATAGGCTCCCAAGGCATGAAATAATACTCTAAAATCTAAGCTACATTCGTGGGGATTCAAGAACTCACAATCTGATAATTTTCTCTTTATAATGAAGCAAAGGTCACAAACAATCATGTTACTTGTTTGTGTGGATGATGTAGTTAATTATCATTGGTATGTGTTCGCATCTTATTAATCATACAGTTCAAAAGCTTAACTCAGCCTTCTCCTTAAAAGATCTCGACAAGTTGGACTTCTTCTTACGGATCGAAGTCACATATATCCCTACTGAATTGCTACTTAGTCAAACAAAAAATGTTTAAGACATCTTGAGAACATTGGATTTGCAAAACGCCAATCCAGCTCCATCACCGGGCATTTTTGGCAAAAAGTTATCACTAACCGACGACATTACAATGGCAGATCCTTTGTCTACAGAAGCACTATGGGTGATTTGCAATACCTAACAAAAACAAGGCTAGATATTGCCTACGTCGTCAGCCAACTTAGCCAATTCATTCAAAAATCAACTGACTCACATTGGCAAGCAGTCAAACGATTATTTCAGTACGTTAGTGGCACTAAACTCTATGATCTTCATATACAATCAAGTGAACACTTAAATCTATCTGATTACTCTGATGTTGTTTGGGCATCAAATATCGATGACAGAAAGTCTGTTGTTGCGTATTAAATCTTGGTAAATCTCTTGTATCTTGGTCCTCAAAGAAACAAACCATTGTTGCACGATCCAACATGAAGTCTGAATATCGTGCTTTAGCACATGCCTCTGCCGAAATAGTTTGGTTGCAAACACGTCTCTATGAAATTGGATGTCCAAATATTACAAAATCAATCTTATGGTGTGACAACATGAGTGCTAGTGCACTTGCTGCTAATCCCGCGTTTCATGCTAGAACAAAACATATTGAGATTTGTGTTCATTTCGTCAGGGATTAAGTCCTCAGAGGGCTTCTTAACATTCGGTATGTCCCATCTTCGGATCAACTAGCTGATTATCTAACTAAGTTTTTACACCATTCCCAGTTTCAGTTGTTGCGTTCCAAACTAGGACTCGTGGAACTTCCCCCTATTTTGAGGGAGGATATTAAAGAGAAGAACAAACAGCCCAGTCAGCAGCCGCATGTGAATAAGAAAATTTAGCCTTCCAGTCAGCTACTACATCTCAGCAAAAGTCCAGCTCGTCATATTTTAGAATGATCCTCTAACCAAATTCTGTAGATTCTTTTTTATTGATTATTCATTATTAGCCTTAAACCATTTGTTATTACTGTAGGTAAAAACGCACAGTAAATTGTTTTACCCATATGGATAAAGCGAGGGCAAATTGCCTAAAGAATGATAAGCTAATTTTATACCATTTATGCTGTTTTTTCTTTTTTCTTTTTTCTTTTTTTTTTTTGAGAAAACACACCAATATATTAACCAACATCAGAACAAAGACTACAATCCTCCTCCATAGAAGAGACCTAATATCAACAATAATATTGCTAAACTCTGAAAGATCCCTATCATCACCCACCAAAGCAAGGATCACTCCTTTTGCATCTGATTCCACCAATAGAGGAGGAATCCAAGAACATAAATTCAAAATATTTTTCTATCCTTCTCTGATCGCAACACCTTCAAGCACTTTGACTGCGCAATTCCTATAGCCAGAGTTGACTCTTGCTAAGATCGACAACCCTTTGCAATCACGCACAATCCAGCCAATTTTCCCTTCTCTCGATCCTGGACAAACAGAAGCATCTGAGTTAAGTTTCCACAACTCCACTTTTGGTACAACAGCATTCCCAGCAGAACCTGATTTACCTACAAAAGAAACAGAATGAGCCTCAATCCTTTTTGTAGTTTTAGTCAGGAGTATATGAAAATCAACACTCCCATTATAAGTAAGAATTTTATTCATGTTGTTCCATAAACTTCAGATTATAATCAAAGCCTTGAACCTCTCCTTTTTCCCAATTCTCAAACACAACTCTTCCCAGAAAACAATCCCTTTCTCCACCCTTAAGAAAAACTCTTTAAAGTGAACAAACCAAGGGAAAATCTTCCTCCATAACCTGATAGAAAGCTTGAAATCCTTAATAATATGCATATTAGACTCTCTCTTTTTAAAACACAAAAGGCATCTCGTATCAAGATCAATCATCCAACTATAAATGTTACAGTACGAAGGAATAGCATTTGCAATCACACTCCAAGCCCCTAAGCTTAATTTTTGGTAAACAGCGGGTGTTCCAAAAACTATCCCATACAGAAGCATTAGCCGAGCCCCCAGATGGCGAGGCTATGCCATTGTCCACCAAATCCATGGCAAGCTGATATGCACTTTTAACCAAAAAACCCCCTTCGGGCAATGATTCCACATAATTTTATCGTCTCCCCCAGACTCACTAAGAGGAGTACTAAGGATCACCTCGGCGTCATCTACACAAAAATTATCTCTAATAACAACCTCCCTCCATCTACCACCCTCATCAATGAGGTCAGCAACCCTCATATCACGTCAATCGCAATTGTCCTTGATAACAAAAGGATTTCCCGCTCTAGCAATTCAAGGGTCTTGACCAATCCCAATTATAGACCCATTTCCCACTTTCCATCTATAACCCTGCTCGAACAACTCTCTTCCCCATAAAATGTTGCGCCAAGCATAAGACAGGTTTCTTCCCAACTCAGCTTTCAAGAAAACGCCATCCTTAAAATACTTCCCCGCCAAAACTTTCCTCAAGAGACTTTCAGGATCTTTCAGAATTCTTCAGCTGTGCTTTGCAAGCATCGCTTGATTAAATAAATTTAAACTCCTGAACTCCAAGCCTCCAGAATTTTTCCTCCAACACAGATTCTTCCACCCCATCCAATGAGCTTTACTCCTTTCACGATCCTTCCCCCACCAGAACCTGGCACACAGCCACTCCTTCAACAACTTCGGTATTCCCCTATATCCGATTCCAGCCATTTCTCCCGTCTTCTTTACCGTTTCTGTTTTCTTTTTCCTCTTCTCTATCTCTTCTCCCCGTTGAAAAGTTGTTTAGAAAGTCTTGTCTCTTCAACGGACTACCTTCCCTCAAATTATCTCCGAACGACCATGGTTTCCCTTCTTCAGCCACTTCAAAAGAGCAGTCATTCAAGGTATGACCCATTCTCCCGCATCCTCTGCAATAATCGGGCAGTTTTTCATAAGAAATTCGAGCCCATTTTCCTTCCGCCATAGTTCCACTCTTCACCTTCAAGGCTCTCCTGAACGGATTTAAAACATTGATTAACACCTTAATTCGAATGAATTTTCCTTTGTTTCTATCATCGCCTTCCTTGTCCCATTTCACGAATTCCCCCAGCAAATTCCCCATCTTCTCGGCACTTCCCTCAGAGTGGCACGCTGGTGGCACGTCGTGGTTACGAACCCAGAAAGGCGATTTCTTGAACTCCATCTTAGATATTCTCTTGCCCCCGCTCATTTGCTCGAAAATCAGCAAAGAATTGTCAAAAAGCCACGGGCCTCTTTCCATCACCCTTTCCTTGGTGATTTAGCAAGAAAAAGAGCAAAGGAATAAGTTTGCTCCCAACACCTCAAAACTCACTTTTTTTCGGCGCTCCACATTTTGGGCATCAACCTCTTGAATGCGTCAGAGCTGATTGTCTTAGTCGATAGCACTTTACAAGCCATATCACATTCCAATCTCCCTTTAAAATCTAGAATTTCCTCATCCTCCAACACAAACACTTCTTCCTCCTCTTCAACCAAGGCCAAGCTATTCATAAGTTCTACAAATTTGTTTGCATCCATAGTCCTCCTTCCCCGAATCGCTTTCAACTAAGCACCCAGCCCCTCTCAACGAAGCCCCACCTTAACCCTCACCCTCCTCTCAAGAGGACCCCAAACTCTCGAATTCTACCGAGAGAATCACGAGACCCTTTTTTTCTATTTGTATTTGTTTATAGGCTAGCTAGGTTTTTTTTTTTTTTGAAAATCAATTATATATATATATATATGAAATTACAAAAGATAGATTTCTCGTTATTATTGTTGTCTTCAACTTGTGAAACGAGTGTTAAAAATAGCACACTATCGTTCTATATCATAAAAATGTAGAGTTCTTCAAGTACTTAGATAGGTGAATTAGTGCTCTTATTACCAATTAATTTTACTAATTAATTCTTGAGATAAAATGAGTTTTTCCTTCTAATATGGTGCTATTGTATCTCATCCACTTTAGTATTAATATTGAGCCCTGTTTCAAAAAAAAAAGTGATTCTTATTGTTTAGTGAAAAATGTATATCACTGTTCATGGAAAAGAGTCTGGGTTTTCTTTAAAAAATATTTTCATTATTGTATTTAAATTTACGCTAAAATTTATAGTTCAAGTCAAACCAAACAAAAAAATATTAGTTAGTTTGAGTTTAACGTTCTATAGCTTTATGTGCATAAAAAAAGTAAAGGTATAAATTGTAAAGACAAAAAATAAATGAAAAAGAATAGTCGGTAGATAAATATATTAAGAAATTAATTTTAACTATCAGAATTCAATTAATTAAATAAAGTAATTCATAAGTTTAGAAGGTAAAGGTTTCCTTTGACAATTGAATGGGATGGCTATTTAAAACACAATTTTTAACCTTTATTGATATGGTATTGCCCATTTCAGAGTCATTCTTCGCGGCTCTATTTTTTTGAAACTTTTTTTTTTTGAAGTTTAAGGGTATAAATTTAATCTCTATGATTTCAAAATATAGATTTTAGTCTTATGGTTTGGGAAAATCTACAATTTAGTTTCTATGGTGTGAAAAATTAGAATTTAATTCCTAAGGTTTGATAAAATTTAAAAATAGTCCGCCGTTCATAATTTTTGGTTAAGAAAATACGGAGAAGTTGGTTATTTTTGTGTTTAATGATGAAAGTGTGAGATAATTAATTTATTGGACAAAAAAATACATAATTCATACATCACATGTTTCGTCTACGATTTACAAATAACATGGAATATTTTTTAGCTTTTATCAAACCATAAGAACTAAATTTTATTTCTTCAAACCATATGGACTAAATTATATAATTTTCTAAATTATATGGACTAAATTTTATATTTCTCAAAACCATCAAGACTAAAGTCTTGTTTTTCAAACCATAGGGACTAAAATATATAATTTACCCTTTTTTTTTTAACTTCTTTTTTTTTTTTTTTGTTTAAAGTATTTTTGAAATAAAATTTTAAACCCTCTCTTTCCAAATTTAACGGTAAAAAACTTTTTTTTTTTTTTTTTTATGTTAAAGGTTTTTGTTGTACCATTGAATTTATAAGCTATAAATAGTTCCTTTGACCTTATATGCTCCGACTAATACAATCATTTAGGTTAGTAATATTAATCTTTCTACTTTACTTTTGTAGAATGATCATTTATGTTGCGAGGAAATTACACCCAGGAACTCGATAGAGGCCCACGAGATCTCGCGAGCTTGTGATATAATAGAACAAGCCCAAGAAGAGTAAAGACCCGTTAGAAACGAGCCTAAGAAGGAATGAGGGCATTTTGACCTAGGCTTATTATGGGTCGGGCAATGTTCGACCTCGGGCCCTTGGCTTCTAGTCTAAGTTTGAGCCTAGGCTAGGGAAACGGATCAAGCTAAATCTCGAACCCCACACGAGTCCATTTTCGGGCACTACTTGGTGTTGGATCCCCAATAGGTACGAAGTGGAAGAATTTCATTCGTAGGCCCTCTCTGGGACTACAAGAATCGCATTCATGATTCACGATATATAAGAGAGAAAAGGGGAATATGGTTATGCATAACTCATTAATAACATGTATCATTTATTAAGAAAATGTTAAAATTTGACATTCCTAAATGATATGAATCCTACAACAGTAATATAGAACAAAGAAAAGCTTCATTGGAGTTGCATTAAATGCACCTAGCTTTGTTTATGATTAGTCAAGTTGCATTCAAGTTTAAAGTGAAGTTGCATTAAATGAACTCAAGAACATTCTAAGGTCCATTAAAAAAAAAAATCAAGCATTAATTGATGGAGCAACGTTCAAGCTAATTCAAAAGAAGTTTCATTTTGCAAGTGGATGGACACAAAACTTTAACTTTTAGATTTATAGCCATTTACATGTAATTTAGTTTTATATTTCTCATTTATGTGTTTTTAGGTTACATTTGTACTAGTGGTTAACCCTTCAAGATGAAAATAGGTTACTTTTAGGGAGTTTTTTAAAGGCTATAAATAGCCTAATTATTTGTTGGAAAAAAAAAAAAAGAATGATTTGAAGTTTCAATGAAACAAAGTCTTTTGAGCCAAAAGGTCACGAGCACTCTTTGCATATCTTGTGTTTAGATATTCATACATAATCATTCAAGTAACATTGATCGAACTACTTACGGAGTGATTCGAATCTGGAGTTTATGAGCAACTTTCTCTACTCTTGATATTGATCATCAAGGTAAAATCTATTCTATTTTCTTCGGATGAAATCATCTAGATTTGAAGTTTTGGGGTTTGAGATCTAAAACTCTTGTTCTTTAAGAAGATTGATAGATTCAATTCCTAAGACTTATAGGCATTGAAGAAGAGAAAAACAAGATATAGGAAAACAACCTTTGATGTATATTAAGATATCATGGTGCTTTTAACATGGTGAAATCTCAAAGTTTATCATGGTGAGAAAATCACACACCAAAGGTGAAAAACTTCCTCGAAGAACAAAACAGAGCAAAAACATAAAAAAGGAATGAAACCCTACAATAGTACATAAAACAGACCATTTAGGCTTACATAAAATAAGAACCTGGGCCCTTAAGCTAGCCCTCTACATGGGCATGGACATTAGATACAAAGAGACTAATAGGCTATCTTCCTAACACCACCTCGCAAGCGAATGGTCAAGAGATCACGAACATTGAGCTTGGATCTATGTTAAAGAAAATAGATAGTAGATAGCGGCTTTATAAGAACCATCTGCCACCTGTAATGTGGCTGGTAAATGTTGAATAGCAAGCTTCCCGTTAAGAACAAGATCACGTACAAAGTATATATCAAGTTCAACATGTTGGGTTTTAGAATGAAGGACAGGATTAACACTTAAGTTATCACACCATAATATAGACGGTTTAACAGTCAGTAATTTCAAATCACCAAACAAACTAGTGAGCCAAACCAATTCAGTAGCTGCTATTGCTAGACATTATACTCTACTTTAGCACTTAACGAGATAATATTGACTGTTTCTTTGATCCCCTAGAAACTAAATTACCTCCAAAGTAAATGTATTGATGTAGATTTCCTATCATCAAGGTCTGATGCCCAATCTGAATTAGCATAACCATGTAAATGTCAACATATACGGTTTATTCAACTATAACCCATGATGCAATCAAAGTATACGTTTTACCAACTTCCAGTGTCAAACTTTGGGGTTGTGCATAAACTGGCACACTTTGTTTACACTAAAAGACAGCTCTGGTCGTGTAAGTAAAGTATATTGCAAAGCACCCACAATACTCCTATATTTATGAACATTTATAAAGGATTCACCACCATATGCAGAAGGTAAGGGCCCACTAACCATTGGAGTCGACATTGGATGAGCATCTATTAGCCAAAACAGACTTAACAATTTGAACAGCTGGATGTCCTAACCTTTGGTGACACAACATTAGAATGAAAACACATGGGAGAATTGTTATCAATCGTATTCAAATGAGCAGAGCTCGAAATACATGAAACACAGTTAGGTATTGAAAAAAGAATGAGTCCCTCGCAGCAGTACCCGACCAGTTGATTGATCCATCACAAGGCAAAATAGAGGATGAAATTCAAAGAATACTTTATTATTGGTAGCAAATTGACTAACACTCAACAAATGTTTTGTAATGGCAGGAACGTGAAGCAGATTATGTAAATGGAACATATGTTTATTTGGAAGAGTTAAAGAATCATAGCCAAGATTAGAAATGTCAAACCTACTCCATTTCCTATGTGGACTTGGTTGTTACCAAGATACTCCGAGCTTATTGATAAATTTCCAAGATTACTTGTCACATGATTCGAAGCTCCTAAGACCGAATACCAATTGCAATCTTGATTATACATTGGTGTTGTCATCATTCTATTCATTGAGCAGGACGTATATGTTGTATTTCCTCCAACATTGTATCCCATTGGATTAAATAAAGGTTCATTCATATTGTAACCATTTGTCTTTGTGATTGGTTATCCAAGTGCGTAACACCAAGATGCAGTGTGTCCGAATTTGTTGCACCATTGACAGTGAACTTACCACGATTATTCCAATTTGATCTTCCTCCTATGTTTTGATTACCTCTTCTTCCTCCACATTCTGTTGAAAACCGCCACGATTGGAGTTGGAATTGAAGTTCTGCTGTGATTGAGGTTTAGGATTCTCAAAGTTCTTTCCATAATTCTGCGATACAACATTGACACTCGGTGTTGAACTATCGGTATTGACAGTTTTAGATTCTTGCCTATTTTTGTGTGTTAGTAGCAACGACATAACATCATACACAGATTCAATGGATGCACGAGCCATTAATACCGATACCATTGAATCAAACTCAGAACTGATACAAGACAAGATATACAATATATGATATTCTTTCGATACAGGTTTTTCAACAACTGCTAAGGTGTTAATCAACTTTTTAATTTTCGAGAAGTAATCAGTGAGAAAGAGATTACCTTTTTTAAGGTTTTGAGATTTGATTTCAGCTTCATGTCTTGAGCTAGGTTGCGTGAATTAAAAATTAAAAGAATGCATGACCAGATTTATTTAGCAGATGAGTAGTGGAGCATTTGTTCAATTATTTCTTTAGCCATGGAGCTTAGAAGCCACGAACAGATCAACTTATCTTGTTTCTTCCATAGCAGATATGCCAGATTTATAGATGATGAGCTTGAACCAGATTTGGTTGTTAAGTTCTTCAATGGTGGAGCAGCTTCAGAGTCAATGTGAGCATTGAATAGACCATATCCTTCTAACGCCATTTTAATTTGGAATTTCTAGAGTAAGAAATTTGCATTGCTCAATTTAAAAATCGAGACCTTGCTTCCTGGATTCACAACAAATTGAACCACTTCAGACAAATGAAAATTCGATGATCTTTCTGAGTTTTCCATTCTGATTGAGTAGAAATCGCAACAATCAAAAGAGGTGAGGCTAATCAAGGAGGAATCGAGCACATCAAATCATGAATTCAAGCGAGAAAAAAAAATTATCGAGATCTGAAGACACCAATTCGAGCAAAGAAGATCGAAAAAAAAAATTCCAAGTCGCCAAACAATAGTTCTGATACCAACTTAGAAGTATTGAAGAAGAGAAAACCATAATATAGGAAGAAACCTTTGATATATATTAGATATCATGGTGCTCTAAACACGGTGAAATCTCAAAGTTTATCATAGTGGGAAAATCACACACCAAATGTGAAAAACTCCCTCAAAGAACAAAACATGAAATGAAACCCTACAATAGTTCATAAAACAGACCAATTGAGCTTACCTAAAATAAGAACATAGGCCCTTAGCATAGCCCTCCACACGGGCATGGACATTAGATACAAAGAGGCTAATGGGCTATCTTCCTAGCACTAAGTGCTTTTCATATCACTATATCTTTTGCTACAATAAAAAAATTTAGAAAAAGGAAAAAAAAAAAAAAAAAAACCAATCATCATTGATCGACGTACTTGTCAAGAGAGTCGAAGAATCAATGAGCTCTATCTATGATGATAAACTAGGATGTGTTATTTCATTATCCTTAAGTTGGGAGTAGTTTTTATTTGATTCATTTATTTTAAAATTAAACATTTGACAAGTTGATATTTCAATAATTTAATAACGTTCAAATTTAGTTGGTGAGATAATGAAAGTGTTAATCACAAGTGATTACACCAAACTTAATACGTTCATTATTTTGATCGTGCAGTGAACTTAATTAGATAGAATTAAAAATGTTGAAATGTGAAAAATGTTTGATTTGGAAAGAGACCCAAATAAACCTTAGTAATTTAAATATTATATTACGAACCTAGACTAAAAATACAATTTTCCTAAGGGGTATTTGTGGCTAGGGATAAAATAGGAAGATTGAGAATAATTATCGGTAGTTTAGTCACTAGAATCATTCTACACACAATTGCATTTTTAAAAAATAACATTTTTTATTTTTTTTAAACTACTTTTTGTTTTTTTCATAGCAACTTTTATCTCGTAACTATTTTCACTTTCATCAAACTCATAATCTCGTAACTATTTTAAATTGAATCAAAAGTTGGTTTTATTATGAAATTGAGTCAAAATTAAATAAGGCTCAAGTTTAATTAGTGGCTCAAGTCCATATGGGTGACACTAGTCCATGTAGACAAGTCTAATAGGCCAAACTCAATGTTCAGGTCTAAAAGTCCATCAAGGTTCCAAGCCGAGAGTCCATGAAAGCTCTATAAATAGAGAAGTTTTAAGGATCTAGTAATTTGAAACTACAAAGAGAATTTACAAACAAAGAAGACTACAAATGTCTAAGGATTAACCACGCTTTTGAAGCTAAAAGGCACTTCGAAAATGAAGCAACTTCATAAACAAGTCTCTCAAACACGAAGCATCATGCTTTCACAAGTAGATCATCAAAGAAGATCAATAAGTCAAC
>JBBMEG010014595.1:16241-29636 GCA_037832605.1 Cyclanthera cordifolia
TCATTCAAGTGGAATTAAGTTCAAATTTGTTTCAAGATTAATTTCAATTATTTCCAAGATGCATTTGAAATTTCAAAATTATTCAAGGATATAAGTTCAACATATTGAATATGCACGAGGGGGCATATCTCTCCCTTAAGGCCGAGTAAAAACATCATTTCAAATTGGGATGAAACTTTTTGTCAAATCAAGATTGTGGAGGCAAACAAATCTCCTCAAATTTAAGTCAAGAAAATCGACTCAAGTTCACTTTCCAAGATATAAGCAAGCTCTAAATTTTGCTCAAGTTAATTGACATAATGCATTAAAGGAAAATGATCAAATGCATGACCTAAATTCATGCACTTCTTGTTAAATTGATGCTTTAGAGAGTCAAACGAATATAAAATAAACTTATGTTGTGACTCAAAACTATCTTTTTTCGAGATTCATCCACACATATCTATGCATAAACCTTGAAAATGAGCATTTGTTGTTTGAGAACTTTCGGTCAATCATAAATTCCAACGTCATTATCCGAAATTTAACGACGAAATTAAATTAAATTTTGAGACAATATTTCTCAAAATTAAATTGGATCAAAAGTTGATTTTGTTTTGAAAACTTGGTCAAAATTAAGGAAGATCCAAGTTCAATTAATGGCTCAAGTCCATATAGGTGGCCCTAGCCATGTAGACAAGTCTAATGAGTCAAATCCAAAGCCCAGGTTCAAAAGTCCATCAAGGCCCAAGCCTAGAGTTCATGAAGCTCCATAAATAGATGAACTTTCCTTCATTTTTAGGAATCTATAAATTTGAAATTAGAGAGAGAATTCACAAATATAGAAGACTCTCCAAATTTCCTTCGAAAGATACTTCGAAGGTGAAGGTGAAGCTGAACCCAGGTGAACATAAGAACAGGCGGCTAAGTATATGTGAGAGAAAAAATCAATACAACATATATTTTTCATTTACAAGTATTTCACATTTATCTTTTATGTCGAAATATCGTGTAAACAATATTAATTCGATTTTGATTTTTGACGAAACAATCAAAATAAAACCAAAGGAAATAAAAATACATTAATATTTAGATACGAGGAAATAACAAATTTAGACGTTAAGCATGAAACAAAAATAATATAAATATTATGTTATTAATGAAAATGTTAGTTTTTGGTTAGCAAAATAAAAATTCTCAAAATAAAATTAAAAATCTAAAAAAAAAAAAAAAGGTAAATCAAATTATAATTGAAATCAGAGTTAATGAAAAGCAAAGGGAACCCAAAGATTGTGTCATTTATTCATCAATTATTCGATTCTAGATTTAACGCAACCAACAAAAATTGAATGGAAATCCCCAATACTTGTGGATATACTATTGAAGCAAGTTTAAAGTTTAAAAAAACAAAAAAAAAATAATTACGGATTTAGTTTTGGCAGTTTTTACCATTTAACCAAAATAGTTTGTTCATCATTCGTAGTCGCCAAGCGCTAATACTGCATATTCATAACTTAAGGCGGTATTATGTTGCGAAATATTCATTTCCACTTCGACTGAATTCAAAGCTGGAATCCCGCCCATCATCTTGCGTTTCCCTCTACCGTAATCTTCTCTACTTCCTCTCGTTTTTTTTATTCGATGTTTCGAATGATTTTTTGACCGGTTAATCGTAACTTACTTGTACTGTGATCTGTTTGGTTTTCTGAAAATGGAAATTTTCCTCTTCGTCTATGGGTTTATGTTCGTCAATCTCGTTCTCTTACTGCGAAACTATGGTTAGAAACGATCTGTTTCTGTTTCTTTTTCCATTCATTTGTGTATTTCAGGAGTTTTGTTTTTGTTACTTTTTGCTAGCTGCCTGTTTCTGTTTAACTCGCTGGAAAAATTATTGCCGATTGTATTGCTACATATTTTCAATGACTGTTACGTTTTGTTTCTGAGATGTTTCTATGATTGTACATATTAATGCCCGGAGATGGGGGCTGTGCAGCTAACTTAGAGCTAGGGGAAATTGATGTCTCTAATCGAACACTTCTTACTAGTTTTGGCTTTGATGATAAGAATATTACGATTATGAGATTTTCTTATGATTGAGGAGCGAGATTTTGATGAGTATTTGCATTTTCTTTTTCTTGGCAAAAATGGGGATCGAAAAGGGTATGTACTTATTCTATACCCCTTTTTAGTTTTCATAGCAGAGGTAGGTTATCTTCATGTGATGCTTTGGTCTTGAGTTGTCAAGATATATTTACTGATCCTTCTCTGAAATTAACAAGTTCATGGGTTCTTTCCTTGAAGGAACGCTAGTTCAGTCCTCTGATTTTAACTCTGTTAGTTAATCAATGCAGTGTGCCTGTGCTGCTGTGCGGTCCTGTCTGGTGTTGCTTTGTTATGTCAAAGCATCAATCTGATGCAGCTGACCAAGATAAATTCGGACCTGATAACTTCGGTTACATCAAACGGGAGGTTATAGATTTGTTATCTCAAGAGGATATTCTGCCTTCTCCTCCCAATAATTCACAGATATCTGAGGCTTCACCTTCATTTGGTGATAGCATAGGACCTAGCCTCTCTCATTTTAAAAAACAAAAACTGAAGGCATTGCTCAGGAAAAGTGCAGTTATTCTCTCCGAAGAAGTAAATGAGGTATTTAGTCGCGAAGATAATTGGGTTACTACATTTCAGGCTGTTGAGTATAACTTGGCACTGTGTCTTGTTATTTGCTTGATAATTTAATAACTAATTTATGAATACCGGTGTAAATTCCATCTTCTGGGTTATGCTTTGAGTTAAATTTTTCAGTTATTAAACAAATAGAAACTTGTTGTTAAAGCTAATACATGAAAGCAGTACAGTAAAACATCTAAATATTGTATTTTATCTGGTTTCATTTTTTCTTTCTTTCTATTTCTGGCTTTCTTGATTTCCTCTCGCAGTGAAAACTCAAAATGTAAACTAGTTGGTTGAGTTATTTGGTTTTCCAATTACAATTGTGACTATTGCACTGTTGCAGATGCTCGAGCCTGCTATATCTATCCAACACTTGAAGTCAAAATTGAGATCCAAAAAGAATTTGGAAAATGTAGATAAAATAGCTATGAATGATTTAGAGCAAGGTCCTTGTAAGAAACTCAAATCCTTGTCCTGTTCAACCAGCATATTTGCACATGACGACTGTGCTAATCTTGGACCTTGTCTAGTGGTAAACTTCTCTTTCAATTCCCTTCCTCTCTCTCTCTGTGGTCAGTATGCATCTGCAATTTTTTTAAAATTTTACTGTAGAAATTAATAGTATGATGGAAAATGAAGCGATGTATTTCACTCAGCTTCATCTAAGTTGTACTACTTTGGTGCATCGAATTGATAGACCCACATCCTCATGTTTTTATGCTTTTGAGTTGATTGGTGGTATAAAGTAATTCAACATAGTATTAGAGTAGGAGGTTATGAGTTTGAGTGTCTGCTAAGTCGTTTTCCTTCCCAATTAAATTTGAATTTCATTTGTAGAATATTTCTCAAATTTCTAAGCCCACAAGTTAGGAGGAGTGTTACGGTTGATATAATTAAATTTACCCCAACCCATTAGCTTAACCTCTTGGGTTGATTATGATTTAATATAATTCAATACATCGTCTCATTTTGGGTGGCACCAACCCACAAGGGTCTTAACAGAACCATTGAGCAATAATGCTGAAAATTCGGTGTTATTTGAAAGCTTCACCAGGACGTGGGATCTTGTATTAAAATCATGTTCATATGAGAATGGAATGTTTTACACATGTTGATCGGGAAGGATCAAGAGATGATAGGAGGTCAACTTCTAGATATTGTGTTTTTGTAGGAGGTAACCTAATCTCGTGGAGAAGTAAGAAACATAATGTAGTCTCACGTTCGAGTTTTGATTAAGAATACAGAGCCAAAGCGCAATCATTGTGTGAAGTAATATGGATACATCAATTCATGGCTTAACTAGACTTCGAGGTTCCATCTCCAATCAAGTTATGGTGTGACAACCAAGTTGCTATTCATATTGCTTCGAACCTTTTTTCACGAGGGAACTAAACATATTGAGGTTGATTGTGATTTTGTTTGTGAGAAAATACAACAAGAATTGGTGCCTACTACATACATGAAGGCATGAAACCAGTTAGGAGATATTTTTATGAAAGCATTGAATGGAGTGTGAGTTTATTATCTTTGTAACAAGTTAGGCACAATTAACCTATATGCTCTAGCTTGAGGGAGAGTGTTAGAGTTATTAGGGTTAATTTGTTTCTTTATTATAGACTTGTCTGTTACATTAGAGTTTATTAGTTGTTTAGTAGTATATTAGAGTTGAATTCTCTATCATACTTTTATATTCTTAGTTATGATTTTCATGTAGGATTATGACTTTGTTCAGGGTTTTCAAGTAGGACTAGGACTTCTTGTATTTCAATGTATATGTGTTCACTCTCATAAATAAGATAGGACGAATTTTTCGTTCTCTAACATTTACATTAATTCTCTATCATACTTTTATATCTTTGGGACTGCAGCCCATGGATCCATCCATATTATGATCCTTCATTAATAGGGGAACTGGAGAAGTTTTGGTTTTCTACCTACCCTCACCCTTCCCATCCCTTAATTAGTTGTCAATAGAAAATGGCTCTGGTTTTTCGCACGTTTGACAAACATTTGTGTTTTGTGCAATAAGGAAAAGAATAAACTACGCAGTGGATCAAGAAATTGGTTACAAGTTGATGCAGTTTTGTCAGTATACAAAATGTATTTAGCTGGCATACCAATGCACGGTGATGATCTAGTTTTGCGCAGATCAAACTTTGTATTATTTTGGCTTATCCTTCTTTCTTTTCATGCCAGATAGATGATGAATTGCAGTTTTTTCTAGAGAACAATAGTGAGCAGATCGAAGCAATAGTCACAAAGCTTTCAAACGAACTATCTGGAGAAGTAAAATTATATTATTCATTTTCTCTTTTTTGTCTTCCATTCAATTTATATACCACGCTCATCGAATTGGTTTTAATTTTAGTAATACGTAATGCGTAATGCCAATGGATAACTTCACTAACATATATTCAGTTTTAACGGAAACTTTTATTCCACGATAAAAATGTACAGTTGAAACAAAATCAACGATAGAAAAAGAAAAGAAAACAGATAATCAAAAGC
Source organism: Cyclanthera cordifolia (assembly GCA_037832605.1). NCBI lineage: Eukaryota > Viridiplantae > Streptophyta > Magnoliopsida > Cucurbitales > Cucurbitaceae > Cyclanthera > Cyclanthera cordifolia. Next base: position 21,402 of record JBBMEG010014595.1, read on the forward strand.
TAAAAACAACACTAAAGTCTTGAGCAAAGTACACAGCATAAGGAATGCTAATATGCTATTATTACACTACTATTCTTATACTTAAAACTGTTAATTAACATTGAAAAGTGATTTTTTTCAGTTGGGATACATGGAGCAGCAGCTTGAGGAAGTTCTTAGTTCTGTACTATCAAACTGCAGGTATAACAAAAGATGTTCATGTTATAACTTTGAAGCCTACTAACAAAAGATGTTCATGTATTAACTTTGAAGCCTGCCTTTTTCTTCTTGTGATACAGTATTGTGCTCAAATAATGGAGTTTATCATCACTATGATGCGTTTCTCTTTAGTTTATTATGCACAAACTTTGGTGAATCTGTTAAGAATTCTTTCTGTTCTGAAATTTTGTGATAGTACCAATATCAGCTTCTTTGATGACCAGGAACCAACTTTTTCTTTATCCTCCAGACAAATATTTACATATGAATAACCCAAATGAGTTGAGTTTTATTTTTATGAGTTTAGTTAACTGTCAGCTTTCTTTTTCAGATCTATGAGCTTAAAGGAAAAGGAAGAGCTTCAGAAATTGATTCAGGTGCTTCCACCAGAAAATCTTTGCCGTGTTGCAGAAATCATTCAACAAAGGACAGATGAAGTGGATTCCTCTGATGAAATCCATATCAATTTGGATAAAGAGGTAAGTGAAACAGTGCAATACTGATAACAAAATCCAAATTTTGTTTTCAAGTTTGTTTCTGTTTCAAAACAGTGCTTACTGATGCATGCAACCTTAACCATGAACTTCATATTAGTTTGGTATGTGTGTTTAATTAGTATATATATATTTTGAATTTATATAAATCACCAATCAACCTAAAAGTTTAAGCAAATAGGTTGCGGTAAATTTAATTATGTCAACTAACACTTCCCCTCACTTGAGGAGAAAAACGATAGGACAGAGATTTGAACTCAAGACCTCCTATTTTGATAGGATGTTGAATTTATATAAATCACCAATTAACTTAAAAGCTTAAGTTGATAAGTTGGGGTAAATTTAATTATGTCAACTAACCGTATATATATTATTTATTTATTTTCAGAATAATATTACTCTCTGGAGATTATATTACTACGTGGAAGCAGTTGAGAAAGCGAAGAAGCTGGCATCAGAATGACAGGCTTTTGGTGGCGGCTGGTGATCTCTTAGCTTGAAATGTATTTGAATTTGAGGCTTCTTTTAATTTTTTTAAATCTTTTTTGGGTCTCTCAAGTTGGCTGTTGGAAGATCTGATGGGTACGAAATTAAAAGAAAAGGTTAAGATCCTTTGGATTTCATCTGTGAGAACTGCTTTTGGTTAACTCTTAGGATAAGATGTCTTGAGGAAGATTCCAGTATTGGCTTTCTTAGATGAAGTGCAACTAACAAAAATATGTTTTCTTTAGATTCTCAAGGATTTTCTTTTTCCTTAGCAAAGCTTAAATTAGAAAGTCAAAGTCTTGAACTTCTCCACCCTATTGGAAACAACCAATTTAAATTATAAGATTAATATGACCTACACCATTTGCCAAAATATTTTGAATCTCTACTCCATGAGGACAATTTTTTTTTTTTTTTTTTTTTTTACGATGGTCGGCAGGTCGCAATGCACCTTTACAAACATAACACAACCCATTGTAAGCACCCGAAAACGACTTCAGTCAACTCATTTGTCTTAGAGGTTATTTTGAGTAATTAAAAACATGAGTTATTTTGGGTATCATTGGAAGATGAGTTATAGTAATAATTTGTTTGGATAAGGTGTTGAAAGCAATATCACATTTAAATATAGGTGTTTGTAAAAATGTTGCATGCAATAACTAATTTGGATGCGAATGTTTGTTGATGGAAGTTCCATTTAATATTGAAAGAACTTCCATCTATAGTGTTAAAGGACCTAACCGGATTTGAGGGTTACGAGCAATGACTTGTTTGAATGCAACTATTTGTTGATGGGTTGCTCAAACTAGTTTATTTCGATATGTTTTTTTTTTAGAGTTGTAGATAATAGCTCGTTGGATGTGATAGTTTATGGAAGGATTGTATAAGAAGTTTTTTCTTGTTATAATTATTAGTATTGTTTACTTTTCATTTTCAAACGTACATTATTTCTTATTTTCATACGTAAATTATTTCTCATTCGCGTTAATATTTCCCATTTCATTTTTTGTAATCATTTATTTTTTTGATATTTGTTTTACAGTAAAACTATCTTTGAATTGTGATTTTTTTTTTTTTTTTAATTTGTAAATGTATTCTATTACGGAAACTCAGATTCAGTGTAATATTAATTAATGAAGCGATTGTATTCATCTTTCCATCTTTTGCTAATAGGAATAACGTCCGAATTTCGAAGTTAGTAATTATTTTTGGGAATTTAGCATTGGAATTCAAATTTTGTATAATAATTACAAAGTAAACTATTTTGCACTTTTATTTTTTATTTTATTTTAATAATTCTATTTTTTTTTTCTTTTTCTCAAATCCGGTTATGTCCTTAAACACTATAGATGGAAGTTCTTTCAATATTAAATAGAGTGTATTTATCATTTAATATTTTTTACCTTAAATAAATAATCTTTTGTTTAACCTTTATTTGGTTTACGTTTTTTCGTCCTTTTTTCTGGTGTACGAACGTTTATCCCATTGTTTGTAATTAACTACTTCCCTATTTTCATTTCAAAAAAAAAAAAAAAAAAAAAACTAGCTTATTTTATGCCTAAGATATTTATTTATTTGAGTACAAGAGATTTAGATTTAAATTTCACTTCAAAACTGTAGCATCAGTCTCTTTTTTCTTTCTTTTTTTTGATTTTCTCATATTTTTCTTTCGTTACAATATATTACAGAAAATATTTCAATTTGCTTACATTTGTTTTCTTGCGGTTGTCGATCTAACCGTTATATAAACAGTATTATAATAAATTGTGTATTACGTTTCGTTATTAATTGTTATTTATTTGTTTGATAGTATGATTATGATTGTTAATTATGTTTTTTATTTGTATTTAAAGGATATTATTTAAGAAAATTCTCTTTATTAGATTGTTCAAACTTTGTTATAGTTATATTGAAAGTGTATTTTTTAGGTAAAACATTTTGTTCAAAATGTAGTATTATTTCAATGTTTTATTTTTGTTTTATTATACTTTAAAAAATGGTAAAAGTACAAGCAAATAACACAATAACAATATATTCATAATGTTGTAAAAATACAGTATTAGCAGAGTATTATACATTTCTAATATTTTTTGTTGGTGAATATAATCTTTATTCAAAGAAAAACTTTGCAAAACAAGACTTCTCACAATCTAAATATGTCATAAATTAATATATAGTAATATACCTGAATCTAATAAAAAAAAAGAAAGTGAAAGAATAAATTAAAAATGACAACACGAATCACAATTGTGGTTACTTGATGTTTTGTTTTCTTCGCTTACATGTACTTCATATGTAATAGTAAAATGTTGACCATTGCTCAGCTACTATTTGAGAAAGAAAATTGAAAAAAAAAAAAAAAAAAAAAAAAAAACTCTATCACTATGAAATTGGAGGGAAGATTTCTAAGAAAGAAATATGGGTTGAGAAAACATGCGAGGAGATGAGATATTTTAGGAGGATTGGGAGTGAATAATAGATTATTAATTACTTTATCCATTTTTGTTTTAATAATAAGATAGGCTAACAATAATTGTAAGGATATTAATGTCTTTTTAATTTGTAAATGTTTGAATATCTTTTGTTTTTTTTGTAATTTGAATAGATTTGTAATATTTTGTTTTTTTGTAATTTGAATAGATTTTTGTAATATTTTATGATAGTTTGGCTAATTATATAAAGAACCCATTAGAAAACTAAAAGCACTTATTTCAAAAAAAAAAAAAAAAAAAAGTTATGGATATTGAAGCTGCTATAAATATTACACTATCCAAAATCCATTTTAATTGGTTTTATATTTATTTATTTATTTTTATTTTATTTTTTTTCTGGTATTTTTTTTCGGTCTCAAGTTAATAGTTTATTCGGTTTCTTATACTCTATTCATATATATGATGAAATAAAGACAAATTCGTATTATTTGTGTATGTCTTTAGATTCTTTGATTTCTTAACTTTTGGGGGATTTCCCATAATTTACTGCTAGACAATGAATAAGTTTGTTCTCTTTTACATTCGTTATTGTTCAAATGCTATTTCAATATCATTTATTTTTTATTGTTTTTCGATTCCGACTTAGCCATTTCACATTCGAGTTATAATATATTGTATGTTATCTGAATATTATATAAGTATTACCATAACATTTTTTATCAATGTTGCAAATGCTAATATCACGATGTAAACATCTCATTCCAAACCCAAATTCCATAATAATATGTTTAAACATATTATTATTTTCATTAATCTTTACTATGTCATGCATCTTCTAAAACTTATACTATTAGATATGGGTTCTAAAATTATACGAAAAGCAATGAATAATGCAAAAATAGTCATTTTCTATTCAAATGATTTCATAATACTAAGGCAATAAAAAATTAATATAAATGTGCTCACCTCGATCCAAAAATCAACAAATTCGTGCAACGCTTACCTTCAAGCCGATACACCAATGAAATCCTATTTTCTCCAAAACACAACAAAACTCAGTGGTGCACTGATATCAGTTACCAAAAAAAAATAAAATGTTACCGGTGAAGAGCAAGAACTTTAACAAAAAATCTGAGACACTTTCTTTTTTGATTGATGAAGACGAATCGACAGCAAAAAATTGAAATTAGGAGCCGAAAAGACTTCTTATTGAAAAGAGGAAGATGAACAGGCGACTTTATTGTATTTCAAAAGAAAAAAAAGCATGCAACGCTATTTTCGGGGGAAATCGTGTACCATTTTGGGGGGAAAACGTGGGTATAAAATAATACAATTTTAGAAAAGTATTGTTTTTGTTTTTTGAAAAATTAATCTCTTACAATTACGCATAAACAAGGGTATTAATATAACTTGCAAAACATTAATAAATCCAATAAATTACAAATTGATTATACATGCAATAAGTTTAAATTTTTGGCAGATGTGTAATAATTATATTTTATTTGGCTATATATAAAGTTCCTAAAAATATAATTAAAAAAATAGCGATAGGCAGTTTCTTTTGCTCATTGACATCAATCTTCTTATTCAGTTTTGATCTCGTCTTCTTAGTGGCCTTTGTTCTCCTGTCTACAATAAAACACCTTTACCTGATCTCTTCATACCTAAAGATTCTACAAATTATCGTTGGTGGCGCATTGGTTTCATTATTTGGTAGTAATCCAGTTCGGCATCAAGTCATGGGTCTAATCCTAAAAATTAGTATTTAACACTCATTAATTTGAGAGCAGTGGTGCCCTATGTTGATACAAAAAATGGTACTCCAAAATCATGGTAAAAATTTGTTTATCAAGGACGAAATTGCCTACAAAACAACAAAAATTAGGCACGCTGGTATTGTGTGAGTCATAGGGCCTCTGATGCCTAAGTCAGTAAAGAGTTTGGAGAGTATTTTAGGGAGAGAGCTTTATAACTTAGAATCATTGTTGTTCAACTTATTTCACCTTGGAGAATGACTTGACATTTTATAGCAATTGGACTTGTAATCGCTGCAGCTTACTTAATGATCAATTGTTTGTAACGTCATCCATTAAATTGAGAATGAATATCGACGTAATCCCTGACCATTACACCTTTGAGGTAAGGTGTAACAGTCCTGTCTCAAAGGTTACTTGGACTCGGTCAACCCTTGTGCGTCCTCACCTCTATGGTTGACCCCTTAAGGATGTGAGTCTTCTCAGTGTAACTCTAGGATGTTACCCTCGGCCTAGGATGTTACTTGGACTTGATCGGCTCCTAGGAAAGTCTTGACCTCCACGAATTTTCCCCCTTAGGGGGTGTTCACCTTTGACCGTCCTCTTGGGATCAACTTTGGACTCGGTCAACCTTGATCTCTATGACTTACCCTCCTAAAAGGGGGGTGTTCACCTTCGGAGTAACTTCTGGTTGTTATATGCGGATCCAGTCGTCACTTAGACTCGGTCAACTCTTAGGGGAGTCCTAACCTTCACGACTGTTCTCTCTTAGAGGGTGATCACCTTCGACCGTCTCCTCAAGGATCGGCTTTGGACTTAGTCAATCCTAACCTCTATGGCTTGCTCTCCTTAGGGAGATGTTCACCTTCGGCGTAACTTCTGACCGTTATCGGCAGATCTAGACATCACTTAAATTGACTCTCAGAGGAGTTGTAACCTTCATGGCTTTCTCTCTAGGGCGTGTTTGCCTTCTTTGGCTGACCCCTAGAGGGTCAAAGCTACAAGGGCCGACCCTTGGGAGGGACTAAGGCCACAATGGCTGACCCCCAAAGGGTTAAGGCCTTCCTTAGGCGACCTTTGAGGAGCCGGATTAGCTTGGCCGACCCTTTAGGGATCAGACTGCCATAGCCGACCCTCTAGGGATGGGGTCAAAGCCGCAAGGGGCGACCCCCAGGGGTCGGATTGGCTTAGTCGACCCCTAGAGGATCAGATTGGCTTGGCCAACTTCTTAGGGGATCAAGGCATTTCGGGGCGACCCTCGAGGAGTTTTGGCCTTGTCCGGGTATTTCAAAATATTTCACCTATACACCTTCTATGTAGGGTTTGTGGTCCCTCCTCAATTTGTAGTCAAAAGAAAAACAAAAATAAAACAAAAATTCCACAAATTTGGAAATCAAGAATAGAGGGAAGGAACACTCGGTCGAACGACATCTATGGCTTTTGGGGTCAGTCGAGCGTCATACGGCTTTTGGTGTCGGTCGACCGACATGAATGACCACGAACGACTTTTGGTGTCGGTCGACCGACACGAATGGCCACGAACGACTTTTGGTGTCGGTCGAACGACATCTACGACTTTTGGTGTTGGTCGACAGACACGAATGGTTTATTTTCGATTAAAGAAAACCCTAGTTACGGAGTTGGTGGAATACGTTTTCACAAGAAACGCGGTTTTCCAAAAAAATGGTAATCGGGTTTGGAAAAATCGTCAGTTTCTTATTTACTTCAGTTTTTCAAAACTTACATAATGAATTGCCATTCTCTAATTTATGTAGTAGAAGAGAGAAACAAATTTGGCCGTGAGCCATTAAGTGTTGATAGGACAAAACCAAGCTAATCCCAGACACAACCTACAAACAGATCAAATAAGTACAAAACAAATACAAGCTTGACAGGAACGACAAAGGGAAGAACTAATGGGAATTTCTTAACTCCCACATGAGGATTTCATAAGGAATGTGCTCAAAAAGCAATAAAAGCCAAAGAAATCCATGGAGCAAACAAGTAATAAGCACCCTGCAAGAACTCTGTTTTTACCGATTTGAAAAGGAAGAAGCATTTAAGAATGTAACTGAACGAAAGGGAAATTAAAATCAAAAGGGTTAATGAAACCAAACTTTAACAATTAGTTAAGAATGTAGCTGTGGCTCTGGCTTGCCTGCACCAAAGTATTAGTCTATATGAATAAAAATCAATGGCAAATGCACAAACCTCATAGTCCTTCGGTGTTCACTAATGCCGTTGAGTTACAGCTCTTTTGGCCGGGCATCAGGGTTAATAAACGAAAGAGAAAATAATTGTTTAAGCTTGGGAAGTAGATGAACCCAATTTATTTATTATTATTTTTTGCCACTTCGTCAATTTACTACCGTGATTAATTTTTTTTTTTTTTTGAACGGGAAGACTATTTTTAAACTTTTAAAAAAATTGAAAGATTAAAAATAAATATTTGAAAGTTGAAGATTAAAATGGAACAAAAATGATAGTTTAAGAATTAAAATTAGATTTTTGAAAATTGAGTGACCAAAATAGAATTTTCATGATAGTTGAGGGATCAAATTGATATTTAAACCATACGATTTTTTGCTGTGGATAATTATACTCTTTTCTAGGTAAAAAAAAAAATATTTTTTTACCTGCATTCACTACTTCATAATTCTATTTATGACAGAAAAAAAATGTCATTAATATGTTCAAAATTGAAATATTTTAAGACCATTTTTTTAATCAAAGTACAAAATAAGTAATATATTATGTGATACATTTGAACAAAGTAATAAGTATAAAATCTTTTAGGGAATTTAACATGGATATTCAAGTAGAAAATAATTATTACATTTTTATCCCAAATTGATCTTAATTGCAAAGATA
>JBBMEG010014616.1:0-29626 GCA_037832605.1 Cyclanthera cordifolia
TCTATATCTCCAGACATGTTGTGTTCAATGAGTCTGAGTTTCCTTTCAAGCTAGGTTTCATGAATGAAAATGTACAAAGTCCTACTTATGAAACAATTGTCTCATATGTTCCTTTTCCCTCAACACCACCTGGTCTGACTTCTACAAACTTTTCCTTCTTACCATCAGTTTCCACACCAACCTCACCCTCACTTACTGAGTTCACTGCTACATCGCCTTCACTGCCTGCCTGTTTGCCGTCATCCTCAGCCACCCCCGACACTAATACTGCTGCCCAAAATCATGCTGGTTCTCTTGCTCTGTCGGAATCCCCTGCTCCTCCCAGTGTTGTTTCCCCCATTGCAGCTGACTGCGATCCCTCTCCTATTGCAGCTGGACACCCTATGCAAACCAGGGCTAATAGTGGAATCTTTAAACCTAAAATTCTGTCTTCTTTTGTTGCTGCACAATCCCCTATAACTTCTGCCCTCTCTGAACCAGCAAGCCTTAGTGAAGCTCTTCAGTCTTCTCATTGGATTCAGGCAATGCAAAGCAAACTTCAGGCTCTTTATCGAAACCATACCTGGACATTTTTTCCTCCTCACCCTAAACAAAACTTGATAGGCAATCGATGGGTGTACAAGCTTAAATTAAAAGCCAATGGTGAGATTGATCGGTGTAAGGCCCGTCTTGTAGCTAAAGGTTTTCATCAAATTCCTGGTGTTGACTTTCACGAGACCTTTAGTCCTGTTGTTAAGGCCTCAACAATACGTATTATTCTCTTCCTGGCTGTTATGCAAAACTGGGAAGTTCGGCAGCTTGATGTAAATAATGCCTTCCTCAATGGCCTGCTCAAAGAAGAGGTTTACATGAAACAACCAGCCGGTTTTGTTAGTCCTAAATACCCTCAGCATGTATGTAAGCTTAATAAGGCTTTGTATGGTCTTCGACAAGCCCCACGTGCTTGGTATGACTGATTAAAAAGCACTTTGCTCACTTGGGGTTTCATCAATTCACGAGTTGACAACTCTCTGTTCTTCTTTTTTCAAGGGGCTGATATACTTCTTATACTGATTTATGTAGATGACATGTTGATCACTGGGACTAACTCAACAAAAATCTCCAAGCTTGTCAACAAACTCTGTTCCACCTTTGCTCTTAAGGACCTTGGTTCCCTGTCTTACTATCTTGGTGTTCAAGTTCACCGCTCATCTATTGGTATGCATCTCCTACAAACCAAGTATATTAAGGATGTGCTTCACCGCACAGGTTTATCCACTGTCAAGTCCTGCCCTACCCCAGCTGTTTCATCAAAGAAGTTTACTAAGACTGGTAGTGAACCAATGTCTAATCCCACTTTATATCGCAGCATACTTGGGGCACTACAATATTTACACTCGGTCGGATATTGCTTATATTGTTAATTGCCTAAGTCAGTTTATGCACTGTCCGTTGATCTCTCATTGGCAAGGTGTTAAGCGGGTGCTACGGTATCTTCAAGGCACCTTGAATTATGGCCTATTCTTGCCTGCAGCGTCTCACTCTGCCATCACTGCCTACACTGATGCAGATTGGGCATGTAATTTAGATGACCGTCGTTCCATTGCTGCTCACTGTCTTTTCCTTGGCAACTCCTTGGTTTCATGGTCCTCTAAGAAGCAGCATGTTGTTGCGAAGTCCAGTGCCGACTCTGAATACCGGTCTCTTGCTCAAACTGCAGTTGAGGTGTCTTGGGTTCAAGCGCTTCTTAAGGAACTTCGGCTTTCATCCACACAAACTCCGGTTGTATGGTGTGATAATGTCAGCGCCATTTCTCTTGCTGCTAATCCCGTGTTTCATTCTCGCAGCAAGCACATCGAGCTTGATGTTCACTATGTTCGTGACAAGGTTTTGAGCAAACAAATTGAGGTGCGCTACATTCCTTCTTCTGAACAGCTAGTTGATGGTTTCACCAAGCCTTTGTCTCAACAGTTCTTTGAATCTATGCGCTGCAAACTTGGTGTACTTCCAGCACCCTCTCGTTTGAGGGGGGATGTTAAAGAGAACGCTCACACTCTCCATTGAGACGACGTCGTTTGTATTATTGTTATTCTTATTTTGTCTTTTTGTATGATGTGTATTTCCTTATGTGCTGGCTATATTTTATTGGCTATCTCTCTGTATAATTTGTTGCAACTTCCCTATACCCTGTAGAATTCACAATTCATCTCAAAATATATTTCTCCTTCGACATTTTTCTCTCTTCTTCTGCAGTCTCTCTTTACTGTGAATCTCACTTAACGACATATTATTATTCTCCAACGCTGACAAAACAAAGATTAGTAATATTTTACAGATCATAAAAGCTTTTGAATTTGCTTCAGGATTGAAGTTGACTTGCTAGCACATAGGCATTGTTCTGCATTACTTAGATACTAAGGACTCGTTTAATCCTGTTCTTGTTTTTGATTTTCATTTATGTTTCTTATTGTTTGAGAACGACCAAGCTTCCGTGACAAATATTCTCCTTTCTCCTTTCATGTTCTTAAAATTTATCAAGATCACAATCATTATTGAATGGAATGTTATACTTAAAATAGTGTCGGCAGACTTGTACAAGAGGGGAAATAGAATGAGGCAAGGGAGGAGCTAACACCTTATAACTAATCCTAACAAAACAACCTAATCAATTATTCTCACAATATCAGAAAATATAACTAAAATAAAAGGTAATACTAATATAGTATCCAACATATTAGTTTTTTTTTTTTTCATGACTCCTCATCAATTTTTAACTATTGCTAATTTTTATATTAACTCAAATAATTATTTTTAAACTTAAAAAAATAAAATAAATTAGGATCATAATCAGACAATTGAAAGTTTAAAGATAAAAAACATTATTTTAAGAACTGAATAGATCAGTGTCGCAAATATTTCATTGTTTTGCGTTATTCCAGTTCAACACCAGCATCACGGTTCGATCCGTGAAATTGGTATTATCTCTCGATTTATTTGAGACTAGGGCTTGTTATCCCATCTTTGAAAATGATGAATGAGGTGTTATCCACCATCACACTTTGCACCACTTAAGATTATTTATTCCTATTTTACCTATAAAAGAAATATTCATACAGAAATTTAAGGAAAAATATGATCATACAAATCCTGCTACAATTGAAGCAATGGACTTGAGTGGGTTTGGTGAGAATTTTTCTAATGTGTTTGGTCATGGAGGGTGATCCTACAGAGACAAATATAAGTTAAAACATGAATGAATTGACTGTTTTTTTTTTTAAATTTAAACTTAAAAAAATTATTCTTTTTTATTTTTTTATTTACTCTACTATTTCTAAGTGATATTTTTTGTGCAGTTGTATATATCTCACCTTTTTTTTAAAATATATGATTCTATTTAGATTAAAAAAAAAAGTTGTTTAAATGTGTTTTTAGTTTATTTATTTATGCCCCTCCCCCAATTTGTATGCAAGAAAAAAAGGTTAATTTATTTATGAGGTTTCAATTTGTCTCATATTATAAAAGATAAAACTAAAACTAAATTAATTAAATGTAAGATCAGGTAGGGTAGGTATCTATATTATTTATATAATGATTTTTAAAGAAATTTCAATCATATTATAGGATAAAATAAATTAATTATCAAACAAAAAACTCATAAAATGACTATTAATATACTAAAAAATGAAAATGGGCATGGTAGGTGTGATGAGCCAAGAAAAAACAATGGTTAATCAGCTTTAATGAAGTTTGTTAAAATGGGAGCAATCTTAGATAGAGAAATTAATATTTTATTTATTTCAATTTACTTGAAAAAAACGTAATCGAAAGAAAAACTTTATAAATGTATTTTTAGTCTATAGTATCAAAACCAATTGTCTTTCATATATATTATTTATTCTCATGTATCATTGATTGGATTTTGGGCTTGACCAGAGGTAAGAAAAAAAAATAAAAAAATAAAGTAATTTGGGATATGAAAATACTCGTTTGGAAATTGATTTTTTGGACTGGAGAGATTGCAAAAAAAAAAAATTCAAGAATTTATGTTTACGAGAAAAAATGTTTATTTTAAATAAAGTTTGAATTAAGGTATGATGAGGATGTTGAAGAGAAGATGAACGGAGTTTGAGAAGGAGTTGGGGAGAGAAATTGGATCAATGGCTTGGCTTTTCCATAGTTGCTATATCCTTGTCTAGGTGGTATGACGACTTAAACATTTGACAGTGAGTTAAGGTAGAATTAGTAGATAAAGATTAAGATTGTGTTAGATTAAGAAGATTAAACTTCTTAAATGATTCAAATCTTCTTCTTTGAATTTTAGTAAAATCATACTCTTCAATCGTCAAGATGTCAAAATCTATCGAACTATCTTCCATCGGTCTTATTGGAGCATTGACGAGCTTTAACACGACTGACTTGCTCTATATGTAATATTGGCCTCTTGTTTTGGTTCTATGTTTGATTATTTTTTCAAATTCAAATATAGAGTACATTTGTTGGGTTTGTTTAAAACTCTCAGCCACTCTAAAAACATAAATATAGAGTACTTTTTAATAATTCTTAAATGTCCCTTTCTTCAATTTTTTTTTCACCTGTATAATGCATCCCTCAAAACGCAGAAGATAGCTGCCGACGAGGAGAAGATGGTCGCAAATGACACATGTACGACCGAAGAAGATGGTCGCAAACGACACATGGACGACCGAAGAAGATGGCCGCAACCTTCGGAATCTTCGCCGTCCATGGCCGGAGAAGATGACCGGAGATGGACATTGACGACCGGAAATCAAAATGGACGACCTGAGATGGACATGTTGTTCAATGCTCCATTCATCAATGTTCAATGCTTAATCTCCTTGATTTGATGCTAAAATTTATTAATACGTATACACTCTATTATGTTATACCAAAACCAATGATAAAAATATCATTTTAATACTCTATATGTTATAAACCACTAGCATGCTAACAATAATAATTCCTAGATGATTTTCAAAATAATATGTTGATTCGTATATACAAACAATTCAGATTAGATTGTAAACGTTATAATATATTAGTAATACCAACTGGGGTTGTGCTAATTAAATTTTTTGACGTTTCTAATGTAGTATAATATAATACTGGTTGGTGGATTAATAAATACAATATTAACACAAATACATATATAACACCTTAGAAATATAGTAATCATTAATGACATTTTTGTAAAAAAATCATCTTCAACTTAGGGTTTCATAATCTGTTTAAATACAGTCACACATTTGTCCTGCAGTTTTGAATTTTCAAATGGTCTTATTGCTATTGAACTTTGTCGGCTTCGGTGGTGAAGGTTGAAATCGTCGATGACGGCGAAGAACGAGATCGACGGCGAAGATGAACGGCGAGTTCAACGGCGGCGGTGAATGGAGAGTAAAATAGCTGCAATCAACGACGGCAACGAACGGAGAGTAAAACGGCGACAATGAACAACAATTTTAACAGTGACTATGAAGGGCGAGGTCGAGTTTGACCGTAAAGACGGTGAAGATCGTTGTCGACGGTGATGATGGAAGGTTAGAGGTTGGATTTTAATAGAGGTTGGCTCTAATGAGGTTTTTCTTTTTTTGATGTGTAAATTTTCTTATTTCTGATGTAGATATAATTGTCATTTCATAATAAATGTATTTTTATTTCTTTAATGTTAACAACATTGTAATTAAATTACTACCTATGGATAGGGATGCAAAACTTGCAATAAAATAATACAATAATGAATATTTACAAAATTTACCTAATCACCAAAAGATCTTAACATCAAAAAATAAATCAAAACTGTTATAAATTTGTTTGGCTTAAACTTTTAATATAACAATTTTGGTAATTTGGTTAATTGAATTAAAATGTGTTTAGGTTAATTAAATACATTTTTTAGGTCAAGATTAATTAAAAGAATCATTAACTAACGAAGGAATTAATTGCAATTAATTTTATAACTAATTAGAGATTTAATTAGGTGTATGCAAGTTTATTAAATCTATGTGAATCCTTTTTTAAATCTTATAAATATAGCATTAGTTCATTTATTCAATTAAGCATTTTTTGTGATTTTACAAATTGGAAATTAAAAATATAGTGAGTCAATTTTAATTGAGGGATTTTTGTGTAAATACACAAGAGAGAAAGTGAGAGAAACCCCAAATTTTAGGGGTTTCTCGTTCTTTTTCCATCCTCAAGAAGAAACCCAAATTGCCGCATTACTTAGAGAAAAACTGAGAGCCTTAGATCGCAGAATCGAAGACCGCCTGGAACGCTGGTGAACGCTTGCCGCGTGGAGATCGACGAACCGAGTACGCTCGAAGACTTATCGATGCATGTCCACCTTTTGCTGGTTGAGCAAGTGTTGATCTCTATTTTTGGCAGCACATGTTTTGAAGATTTCTAGCAATGATTTGGACGTTATTTGGGGTTTAAATAAGAGGCTTTTCTTGGGGTGATTTCGTGGAATTTAAAGAATCTTGAAGGTCAATTTTTAGGTGAGATTCTTGGAGAAATCAGTGTGCAATAGGCGGTATTTTTCTATCCTTAATTAATTTAATGTTTTGTTTCACTCTAGATTATGTTTGATTTCCATAGCCTTATTGTTAAATTATTTGTAACTTTGTTGTTAAAAGTATTCCTCTAATAATATTGTTTCGCCTAAGCCAAAAACTTGGGCGACGTGGATGTAGGCCTTACGGCCGAACCACGTGAAAATTCTTGTGTCATTTTTCTCCCTTTCTATAGTGTTGATAGTTGATAATTGATGTTAAATGAGTGCTGCCAAAAAAATTTCAGCACACTAAAAGTGATATAAAATCTCAAATTTGGCTAGTTATTGTATAAATAACTCTTCTGTGCTAAGAATATGTCCTAGAAGAAGTTCAACAACAACTTAAATATATTTAACCAGATTATATCTTCACATCTCCTCAAACAAGCAGGAAGTTCAACGACACCGAATTTAGATTGAAGATTGCCGAACTGAGTATGAGACAACGACTTGGTCAGGCAATCAACATGCTTATTAGAAGAAGGAATGTATTAAACCTCTAAAAGTCCACGAATAAGGTGGTCACGAATGAAATGAACATCGATCTCAATATGCTAGGTACGGGCATGAAAAACAGGATTGGCAGCTAACAATCTAGCACTTATGTTATCACACCAGACAACGAGATGAGAAGTCAAGATGACGCCCAATTCACGTAACAGCTATTGCATCCAAATTACCTCTACTGCAAGATGAGTGAGAGCACAGTATTCAGACTTTGTGCTGGACCGGGCGACAACAGTCTGGTTTTTTCGAGGACCAAGAACAAGAGTGTTCCCAAAGAACACGCAATACGTAGCAACAGATTTCATGTCATCTATATTTGATGCCCAGTCCTCGGTTGAACAAGAAGACCAAGATGTTTAGTCCCAGATAGATATCACAAAACACGCTTAACAGCTTGTCAATAAAGTTCATTCGGATTTTTGAGAAACTAACTTAGATGATTCACAATATAAGCAATATCAGGCTGAGTGTTAGTTAGGTACTGGAGAGCATCAACAGTACTCTGGTAGACAAACAGATTCGTCATAGGTTTTCCTGCAGATAAGGATAACGGCTTGCCAGCAACTGATGGGGTAGGAGCGGGTTTTACATTTGTCAAATTGAGTTTGTCTAGTAGATCATCAATGTACTTTGTCTGCATCGGTTAGAGCCTAGAAGAAACCTAGGAAAGTTTGATTTCCAAGAAATAGCTAAGAGAATCGAGATCTTTAAGTGCAAAACGTTCATTCAACGAAGAAACCAAAGTAGAAATGAATGCAGAATCATTCCCTGTCAAAGTAACATCATCAACATAGACAAGAAGCATAAAAGTGATTTGGCCACGCGATATATAAATAGGGATGAGTCAGAACGGCTATTGACAAACCCTTTGGACAGCAACACTGTCTTGAGAGCATTATTCTACGCTCGGGAAGCCTGTTCGAGACCATACAACGCCTTCTTGAGTTCACAAACATAATTAGGAAAGGAAGTAACACATAGCCTAGCGGTTGGGTCATAAAGACATCTTCCTCTAGGACATCATTCAAGAAAGCGTTATTAAAATAAAGTTGTTTAACTGCCCAATTGTGTGATAAAGCAAGTGAGAGAACAACACAGATGGTACATGCCTTAACAACATAACTAAATGTATTAAAATGGCCAACACCTTGATTTTTATGAAAACCTTTGGCCACAAGTCGAGCTTTGTGTCTTTGAATAGACCCATCTGGGTTGCGCTTTATCCCAAACACCCATTTACACCCAACAACATTTTCTACAACAGAAGGCGGAACAAGAGACCAAGTATCATTCTATAGTAGAGCATGATACTCTTGATCCATTGCCCCTTTCCAGATAGAAGTTTTTAGTGCATCAGTAACCCGGATAGGCTTAACAGCAGACCAATCAGTCGAAATAGCAGACCAGACCTTAGGTTTAATGATCCCATTCATAGAACGAGCAACCATTGGATGAACCAACGTATGGCGAGTAAGTCTATAAGGAAGGGCAATAGGCAACTTCAGCAACAGCACTTCACAGGAAATCGTATGTTCAGTTGAGCGCGAATGTTGTTCAACTACAAAAGGAAGACAACTATCATCATAGCCACACCTAACCATAGGAAAATGTGGGGAGGCAGGCACAGTGGTAGCAATAGGACAACTAGGTGGAGCTGAAACTATAGGTACACGAGGCTGAATAGATTTGCTAGGTTGAATTGGAGCATATTGGTCAACTACCACTGGAATGAACCCCAACCAATGATGGAGAGGCGGTGGTGAAACAAGTGGCAAGAAAAGTGCAGGAGAAGAGAAGAACCCTGTAGCAAAAGAACAATATAACTCATTAAAAGTCACATGTTGTGAGATAATTATCTTGCCCGAGACACTCAAACATTTGTGTCCTTTGTGAATAGGACTAGGTCCTAAATAAACATATTGTTCTGTATGATACTAAAATTTCTAAGAATTATAAGATCTCAGATAGAGGAAACACGCACACCCAAACACACAAAGTTTCTTAAAATGTAACTTTCGGTTCGTCGCTACCTCTATTGGAGGCTTGCCACGTAAAACAGGAGACGGTAGAGCATTTATCAGAAACACTGCAGTAAGAAAAGCTTCCCACCAAAATTTCAAACGCATGAAAGCATGAGCAAGTAAATCAACCTAGTCTCAACAATATGGTGATACTTACGCTCAGCACAACAATTTTGAACAGACGTATATCGACATGAAAAACGAGAGGCGGTCCCAAGATCGGCACACATCTTATGCACTTAGTGATACTCCCACCATTATCAGATTGTAAAGTCTGGACGGAGCACCGATATTGATTATAGACCATAGCTAAGAAGTGTTTGAAGGCACTCACAGTGTCGCTTTTTAACTTTAATGGTTAAATCCAAACAAAGTGACTATAATCATCAAGGAAATGCACATATTATCTATACCCATCAAACGAGGGAACAAAAGCAGGCCCTCATAGATCAATATGCACTAATTCAAACATTCGGCACATGAGAGTCAGGCAGTAAGAAAGGTGTAGAGTGCATTTTATCAAGTTTGCAAGCTTCACATCTTGATTATTTAAAGAAACTGGTAAGTCAAAATATTTAACCAAACTTTCCAAGGTCTTGGAAGCTGTAAAGACCCGACCCTTTAAAGGCCCCACATAAACCCTTACCCTAAGTGCATGATTTAAACAACCTTTAAATCATTAAATGAAACATAATAACTAAACAATTCTTCAAATAGTTTTATTGATCAAAACACAAGTTCAAAAGGTTCAGAGTACTCCTTCAAAAGAGTAAAGAGAAAAAGAAGGAAAAACACAGTTCATAAAAAAGGGAAAATAAACCAGTAAACACAAATTTTCTCAGCATAGTAATCATGAAAAGAAATAAGTTAGACAAGGATGAAAAACATATGTAACGACTCAACATGTCCATGGTCTTCACTGCGCCAGTTCAGCCATCCTGATAAAGCTCGTGCGTACCTGTGGGTTACCACAGAAGAAAGAAGGGGGAGGGTGAGTATTTTAACTCACCAAGATATATTAAGCGAGTCAATTCATAACATAAGAGCGTTAAATAAATATAAAGCAGGATAAACAGATAATCAGGGGTCTCAAATACAACAGTGTCAGGGCAACCCGAGGGCTAAGCCATCTCGATTCCTCATGGCTTGCACACCGGGGCATCTCTGCTATAGATAAGCCTACCCGGTTTCGTTTCCTTAAATAACGACAGCAACCCAACTAGGGCTAGGCCAACCCGGTTCTGAGATATATGTAGGTATCACGTAGTAAAAGCTACAATTTCGTATATATATGAATTCACAAGAAGTAATATCAAATTCGTGCACGAACATACACTTAACTAGCCACATTCAATACATCTAACACGCATTTATTCAATCACAAATAGTTCAAGACAAGAATTAACCCCCTTACCTTGCTCGTTATTTACTCAAAGTACTCCTAAGTGCTTGAATTGCGACTCTCAGAAGTTTCTCCGACAAAACTGGGTAAAACACGATTAAAATGTCAGAATTAGGCCATAAAACTATCAAAAGCGGGTCAAGAGCGTCGAAATTACCCAAAATCAAGTGTCCGGGAATTTTTCAGCGACCGACGGCGGGGCGTGGCCAAAAACATGGCTGGAGAAAGAAAATAACGGCAGCACGAGAGGCGTGGGGACAGTTCCTGCAGGATTGGAATGCGTATCACGCGCTGGATGGTTGAACCAGGCTCGGGAGACAATCAAGCTCGGGCGACAGTCGATACAACTTTGGATTAGTCAGCACGAAATCTCACGACGGCTGTCGGCAGTGCTATCAATGCACAAAACACGAAGGCCGACCATGCTGAAAAAGATGTGATCTGTCAGCGGTGCACTAAATCCTACGTGATCTGTCGGCGGCTGCACGAAAAATCACGACTAATGTCTGGCGGCTGTCAGCGACTACACAGAAGGTTGACGGTGCATAAAATGACGCTGGCTGTCTGGCGACTGTCGGCGACTGCACAGAACACGAGGCTGATGGCGCTGAAAATGTTGGTCGTTGTTTGACGGCTATCGAAATCTCGCAGAAAATTGATTTAAAGGAGGGCTGCTAAACCTAGAATTGGCTGAGTAATTGTTGTTGGTCATTAAAATAAGCTCTGATACCAAGATAGAACTTAAAAAAAAAGCTTAATATTTCAAGTAAATTATACGTACAATGAGCACCCTTTATATGGAAGGAGTACATAGAATAAAATAATAAAATAAGGAATATTTACACAATCTACCTAACCATCATAGGATCCTAACATTCCAAAAATAAATCAAAACAGCTTAAATATATTTAACCACATTATATCTTCAGGACTTTCATTTATTTGAGAGCAATAATGTTCTCAATTTAGTATTTGTATTTGACACTCATACTCATTAAAACTTGTTTAAAGAAAAAATTAATGGCATCATTAAGTAAATCCTTTTTATTCATACATTTAAACACATATACAACATGCCAAATTTGATGCTATTTATTACATAAAATCTAAATCTACACTAGCAATGATTTCAGTTTGATTTTTATCAGTTTTGTGCCAAATCGACACCAAACTAATATCATCGATTTTTCATTAATTGGATCCAAACAGATGTTTAATAAAGTCAAAATCATTAGTTCGATTTAGCTTTGGTTTGATTTTTAATTTTGATTTCAATAAGAATTTGGTTTATTATTTAAATTTTTTTGTTTCGTTTTAATTTGATTTAAAAAAAAAATCTTACTTTATTAACAATAAAACAACTTGTGAAAAGAGTAGTAGCTCAGCGGTATTAGTGTACACCTGACGACCATGTGGTCACGGGTTTGAAATTCTCCTACCCCAATTTTGTAATCTCGAAAAAAAAACAACTTATTCCATAAATATCATCAAATTAACAATGGTTTTGCATCATATTTCAGTTCGGTTTATTTTTTGTAGGTTTCTCTATCAAAAACCGAAATCGAACCAATATATTTTAATTTTCTAAAATATCAAATCGAATAATTCAATATTGTTCTAAGATATCAAACGATCTATTAGTTCGCTTTGACTGAATTCAATTTTTCTTTTCTCTCCTAATCCACAAACGATCTATTAGTTCGCTGTATTCAATTTTTCTTTTCTCTCCTAATCCACACCATCACCATAACCCACTTTGAGAAGTCTTAAAAACACAAAGCACTTTATCAAAACTAAAAACTAATAAAATTTAGTGATAATTGACATACATACCAAATTTAATTAATGTATTAATTTTATATCAAAATATTGTTTGTACTAAAAAGACATAACTTACTTTTTCCCAAGTGGCATGTTAACATACCAAATAGGTTAACATTGAGTACCAGATCATAACGTAGGTTTGTTGTGACGAAAGATATGAAGTAAAAAGGGAATGAATCTCTTCTCGCAATTTAACCTACATCTATCCATCATTAATTTGTTTTAATTTATTTTTTTTATTCCTTTCCTTCTTCTTTTTTTTCTCTTTATTTTATTTATTTATTTTTTTGCCGTTGTTAAACATGCGCATATAAGCTAATTCTAGTACCAAAAATTTTACTATAGCCTAACTGAAAAGTTATTGTCATATGAATGCTAAAATTGTTTGTGTATGGAAGTTTAATAATTTGAGACGAGAGAATTCAAACATACACGAATGTGTTGAATTATTTGTCTCTAAATTTTTTGAAATATTAAAAGAATATAAATACTGATTTCATTAATTATCTACCATATTAACAACAAAAAATTAATTAACGATAATCTTGGTTTTGAAAATTAAGTAGGTATGCGTTGTATAATTATTATTTACAATTTAATTTCTTAATAATTAAAAAATATATATAATTTAGCAAAGCATGGAAGCATGTCAGACAAGACTACTTCACCAACCCTCTTTTTTCTCTCCCACTAAGCGCGCCTCTCACACCGAACACCCCATTGACACGTGTTGTAATCTCATCGTCTACAATGATCGAACGGTCACGTGAACTTTCCAACTAACCCATACCCAGGCCTAGTCTATAAAACGCAACAAGAGTTTTGGTTACAAATTCTCAGGGAAGAGAAAAATAAAGAAAAAAGAAATTCCCTCCATCAAAATTTTCATTCCAGCCAAACAGCACCCAAATTCCGCCGCTATCCATGGCTCCCAATCAGGAAAATGGAAACGGCGCCGCCGCGCTCGGCGGTTGCAATGGCCAGTTTTACTGGGATGCGCTGAAGTGGGGGGCTGCGGCGGAGGCGATGAAGGGGAGTCATTTGGATGAGGTGATGCGGATGGTGGAGGAGTACCGGAGGCCGGTGGTCCGGCTCGGCGGCGAGGGCTTGACGGTGGGCCAAGTGGCCGCCATTGCAGGGGGGAAAGTGAAGGTGGAGCTGGCGGAGGAGAACCGGGTTCGGGTTAAGGCAAGTAGTGATTGGGTGATGGATAGTATGAACAAAGGGACGGATAGTTATGGGGTTACTACCGGGTTTGGTGCAACTTCGCATAGACGAACCAAACAAGGGGGAGCTCTTCAAAGAGAACTTATTAGGTGAGTTTTTTTTTTTTTTAATTATTTATTGGTTATTGTATAACACAAAATAATGTTTCTTATTTAATTATTTAAAATTAGTTCTACCAATATAATATTTAGATATTTGGATGACTAATTGCATAAAGTATTATAATAACTTTCTTTTTAATAAAAATTAGGATAGGAAACCATAAATCTTACATCGAGAACATTACTGTTCTCAAATAGTTTGAGAACAAAATACCAATTTCAAAATTGAACTCTTAGCACGATGAATTGAATTAATACCAAACAATAAAATGACAGTGTCGTCAATCTTTTTCAAAATAACTATAATAACTCATCAATAATAGTTCTCAAAATATTAAAACAAAACGTTTTTTTATTATTATTATTATTTTCTTGTCTACTTAATGCACTTGTTTCTATAAAGTTAAAATTTTATTTTTTATTTTTGAAATTTGATTATTTGATTGTTTAGAAAGTGTGAGTAATATCTAAAAATCAATTATCTGTAGGAGAGTAGCTCAGCTTCTATATTATAAACGCTGGAAAATCACACATGTTTAACGTGGGATAAATGACCACAAGCTAAGTATCTCCTACAAAATTTTTTTTTTTTTTTTTTTCTGAAGTCATAAACTATGTTTTATTTTAGTAGAAAATAAATTTAATTTTTAAAAACAAAATGATTTTAAAGGAATCTAAACTTTTTTTTGAACGGTTGTTACTTACTTTTTAACATATTTTAATTTAATAAAATTTGAGATGAAAAGATTTATTCTCATAATATCTTATTATCAAATTATAGGTCATAAAAGTCAAATTTAAATTTTATTAGTCTGGCTAATTAAGAAGTAAGATGCTCTAGATTATCAAAAAAAATATTTTAATATTCGTGTAGGTATTGATTATGTTTATCATATAAATTTGAAAATTATAAATCCAAAACTTTGTTAGATAATTTATTTTGGAGAAAAACTTACTACAAATGTGTATGTAACACCCTACCTTTTTTGATATGTGGTTGGTACCAAATATTTACCTTTAGGTAAGTTTTTATCCTGCTTTTACTAATTATTTCATTAAAAAATTAATTAATTCAAATATTTTTAAAGAAAGATTCAAGTTTGTTACGTTTTTTTTTTTTTTTTTTTTTAATTGTATAAGGTAAGTTGGTTATTGTTAGATATGATCACCTTCTCTCTTGCTATGTTTGGTTTGGTGAAACGTGAAATGTCGTTCATTTTTCTTTTTTCGTCTTACAATAATTCCTTTTAATATATATAACACACTTACCTTGACATGTTTTTTTTTTCCTCTTTCTATAATTTCATATTTTAATCAATCTATTTTTTTTTTTTTTTTTTTCCTTTTAATCAATATTTTCGAGACATTTTGGTTTTCTCCCTTTGAAATTAATTTTATTTTTAATTCTCAATAGGTGAGAATTTGTAACAGATTCATTATTTTCACAAAATAATAACAAATATAATCAAAATTTAAAATATTTACATATATAATTATTAATATTCTATTATAAGAGAATATGTATTTATTAATACAATAATTATATATTTTTTTAAAATAACTATATTTATAATTGTTTTTTAAAATAAGATTTGTTTTTTAATTTTGAAGAAAATTTGTAATAGATGCACTATTTTAACAAAATAATAACAAATATAGTTAAATTTTAAAATATTTGTATGTATAATTATTAATAATGTATTATAAAAAAATACGTGATAATATTTATTAATACAATAATTATATTTGTTATTTTTTTTTTTTGAAAATATTTATATTTATAATTATTTTTTTAAATTCGACTAGTTTTGTAATTTTTTTTTTTTTTAATTTTGAACTTCCGATTAAAGTTTGATGATTGTTATGATAAGTTTAACTGTTTTGGAGAATAAATATTTTTTAGAACAATGGATAAGAAACCTATTTTATGTTTGATAGAAAATATATATATATATATATATATATATATATATATATTATAAATTAAAATTGGACAATAAAAAAACGC
This sequence comes from Cyclanthera cordifolia, assembly GCA_037832605.1. Taxonomy (NCBI): domain Eukaryota; kingdom Viridiplantae; phylum Streptophyta; class Magnoliopsida; order Cucurbitales; family Cucurbitaceae; genus Cyclanthera; species Cyclanthera cordifolia. The sequence goes on from JBBMEG010014616.1 coordinate 15,641, forward strand.
CTTAAAATATCTTAAAATGGAAAATAGAAAGATTATTGAACTCTGTGGTTGGTAGAAGGCCGCCTTGGCCGGAGTTGACCATTTTAAATTAGAGAGATTTGTTGATCTGTTGTTGTTAATTTATTTATTTTGTTGTCAAGCAAGTTTTCATAACCATACTTTTTGAAGACGAAATAATTTACGAGTTCTTATCAACATTGAATTATTTGATTATACTTTTCAAAAAGATAAACAAATTCATATGTCCATAATAATAACTCAACATTGTGAAGTAATTTAATTTATGATGTCTCTTGCAATAAAAAATAGTTTTTTTTTTTTTTTTTTTTTTACATTCAAATATTATAAAGTATTAACCATACTTTATAAACATTTACTAATATATAAAAAATAAAAAAAAGAAATAATAGTAACAACACTATAATATTAAAACATAAGAGTTTTTTTTTTTTTTACAAAATTTTAACAGTTAAATCTGAGGATTATTTTTGAACTTTATGAAAAGTTGAACGACTAAATTTAGACTTTTATAAAGTTGACGAAAATATTGAATTATTACTTAACATTGGTGTTTTGTATATAAATTGTTTAACAAACATTTTATTCCTCATTTTCCTTAGGTTTTTAAATGCTGGAATCTTTGGCACCGGCACCGAATCGTCTCACAAACTGCCACCGACAGCGACCCGAGCAGCCATGTTGGTGAGAATCAACACTCTTTTACAAGGCTATTCAGGCATAAGATTTGAGATTTTGGAAGCAATAACCAAGTTTCTAAACCACCATATTACACCATGTTTGCCTCTAAGAGGAACCATAACTGCATCTGGTGATTTGGTTCCTCTTTCTTACATTGCTGGGCTTTTGATTGGAAGGCCCAATTCCAAGGCTATTGGGCCAGATGGGGAGCTCATTAACCCAACTGAAGCCTTTGAGCTAGCTGGGATTGATGGTGGGTTTTTTGAGTTGCAGCCCAAAGAAGGTCTTGCTCTTGTTAATGGTACAGCTGTTGGATCTGGCTTGGCTTCCGTGGTTCTTTTTGAAGCAAACATTTTGGCTGTTCTTTCCGAAGTGTTGTCGGCAGTTTTTGCCGAGGTTATGCAAGGAAAGCCTGAATTTACTGATCATTTAACACACAAGTTAAAGCATCATCCGGGTCAGATTGAAGCTGCTGCTATAATGGAACATATATTGGATGGAAGCTCTTATGTGAAATCAGCTCAAAAGTTGCATGAGATTGATCCTTTGCAAAAGCCTAAACAAGATAGGTATGCTCTTAGAACATCTCCACAATGGCTTGGACCTCAAATTGAGGTCATTCGAGCCGCAACGAAGATGATCGAGCGGGAAATAAACTCGGTGAACGACAACCCTTTGATTGATGTTTCGAGAAATAAGGCGCTACATGGGGGGAATTTTCAAGGCACCCCAATTGGTGTCTCAATGGATAACACTAGATTGGCCATTGCTTCTATTGGAAAGCTTATGTTTGCTCAATTTTCTGAGCTTGTGAATGATTTTTATAACAATGGGTTGCCTTCAAATCTTTCGGCAAGTCACAATCCTAGCTTGGATTATGGCTTTAAAGGAGCTGAAATAGCAATGGCCTCGTATTGTTCTGAACTTCAATTTTTAGCCAACCCTGTCACGAATCATGTTCAAAGTGCCGAGCAACATAACCAAGATGTGAACTCATTAGGGTTGATTTCTTCAAGAAAAACAGAAGAGGCGGTTGAGATACTAAAATTAATGTCCACTACTTTCTTGGTAGCCCTTTGCCAAGCTATTGACTTGAGACATTTGGAAGAAAACTTGAAAAACACAGTAAAAAATACAATAAGCCATGTATCCAAGAAAGTACTAATCATGGGGTACAATGGAGAGCTTCACCCAATTCGGTTTAGTGAAAAACATTTGCTTCAAGTGGTCGATAGAGAGCATGTTTTCACATACATCGATGATCCTTGCAGTGCTACTTATCCGTTAATGCAAAAGCTAAGACAAGTTCTTGTAGAACTTGCTTTAAACAATGGCGAAAAAGAAGAAAATCTAAGCACTTCGATCTTTCACAAAATAGGAGCATTTGAGGAAGAACTAAAGGTCCTCTTGCCAAAAGATGTAGAAAATGCAAGATTCGAATTTGAAAACAAAAGTTCAACTATCTTGAATCAAATCAAAGAATGCAGATCTTATCCATTATACAAGTTTGTTAGAGATACATTGGAGACAAGTTTACTAACAGGTGAGAAAGTAAAATCGCCTGGTGAAGAATTTGATAAGGTGTTTTCAGCCATTTGTGCTGGAAAGTTGATAGATCCAATATTTGAATGCTTGAAAGGATGGAATGGTGCTCCCCTTCCCATAAATTAAAAGAAGTTTGGTTTATGTATTCAAATTAAAGTTTTTTTTTCTTTACACTTTGTTTCCATGTCTTGCAATTTGATATTGCATTGTATAGGAAACTCAAAGTTGGGTTGTGTGCTTTGTATGTTCTCTTTATTGGTGTATTTAAATTTTCTTCATTGTACCTTCAACTCAATAGAAGTCCATGTGTAAACCTTGAGAAATTTAGGATTACAGTTCTTTTTAAAGTTGAAATTAAATGATGCCAAAAGCAATTTTAAAACTATAAGAATTAAGTTAATGTTGAATAATTAAAGATAAATTTTGATGAACTAGACTGATAAGTGAAGCCCAAAATAAACTAAATAGAAAAGCTCAATCTTGTAAATTAAAAGTTAGGATCCAAATCCACTTATCTTTCGAACCAAACTGGATGTGGCAACTTGAACCGATTTTAATGGTGTCCAAACTGGACGCGAAACCAACGGCCAGGATTGAACATGGTAGACGAGATGAGTAGCTGTGATGTTGCCACTTCTCTCTAACTTGAAGTCGGTCGTAGTGGCATGTCTTCCACGTTCATTCCACTTACCATAGTTTGAACAAAACTCTTCTCATTCCTTGTTGCGATTTAGATCCATCTAGTGCAGGTTGAGGGATAGAAATCTGACAACGGTACTTTCAGGAACAAGTACCACAACGAACTTCTACCAATTATGCAAGAGAAGATTCCTGGATGCCTAAACACTTCAACCACGGTCATCGACTGTAGGGTTAAGAGTTTGAAACGCCAATACCAAGCTATTGTTGAGATGCTTGGAAATAGTTGCAGCGGCTTCGGGTGGAATGATGCATACAAGTGCATTAAGGTGGAGCCCACTGTTTTCGACACATGGGTCCAGGTATGTAACAATAGCTTCTGTACAATAATATACAAAGATTGAATGTACTTATTAAAATTTTTAATATATGTTAAATTTCAGACGCACCCGAATGCGAAGGGTATGAATAATAAACCATTCTTGCATTACGATGACCTCGCTTACGTGTTCGGGAAGGACATGTCAAGTGGATATCTTTCGTAGTCATCTAGAGATATTGCAAATGATGATTGGAACTTGCAAGAGGAAGAAGGGGGGGGGGGTGTTCTCAAGGGTATTATAGGCCTCAGCCGCCTATTGTTCAAGAGGAAGAACCGAACACCCCCACAAGCGACCTCTTATGCGGGAGAGATAAGGAAACGAGTGTCACATCAACAAGAGCTACTTGATATTATACGAGTAGGGATATCCAGAACACAGAGATACAGAAGATTGCTGAATGGTCAGCGGCAACAAATAAGACAAATGATGCGAATAGGGCAAAAGTAGCAGTCATTCTTCCTGAATTAAGTCTACCATTAACGACTTTCGAAAGGATAACCCTGATGAATATCCTTTTGAAAGACCTCGATCAAGCTGCCGCCTTTCTTTCAGTACCTCCAAAGGACCAGCGTGACTATTGCGACTACCTGTTGAACAAGGATCGTTGATCCCAATCTCTTCTTCCTTTTTCCGACGATGGACAAGGCTCATAGGATGACCACATTTTCAAAAAATTGTTGTCTTTTTGTTAAATTATATCATTTGCTTTTTTATGAGTAATTTACTTATGTTTTATCTAAACTTTTTTTTTGTAAACATAAGATTTGATTCCTTATGTGAAGTTGATGTATTTCTCTAATATTTTTAAGTCAATGTCATATAAGTATTATTTTATTGCATATGCAATTTCAATTCATATATGACCGTTTATAATAGAAACATTATCTTACATTTATAATTTGCATAGTCAAAAAAATAATAATAATAACCACATGAAGTTAAAATTATAAATGGAAAATTCAGTTTAACTTAATCCTTGCACCAAACACAAGTTAACTTAATACTCAGCTTAACTTAATCTCTGCAACAAACAACATTCAGCTTAACTTAATCCAGCTTAACTTAATCTGTGCACCAAATACATATTAACTTAATCCCTCATATTAACTTAACACCCAGCTTAACTTAACACTGACTAACTTAACCCTAATCCCTCCCTCAAACACGCCTTTACTGTTCATATCTGGGTTTTGTTTAGTGTTAACCCGGGTTTCATTCACCCCTTCACCAAACAAGTATTAAGGGGTATTAAGTTAATCTGGATTAACTTAATACTCCTGCCAAACACGTCCTTAGTGTTGAAGGTTGGCTTGAGGGCTTTGGTGGGACGGTTCGCTGCCATTCGTAAAGGTTAAGTAGGGAGTTCGAGGATCTGGCCATAGGGGAAGCTACGGGTTCATGAGATTAGATTTCATGGTCAAGACTGGTGGGAGACGTTGCTTTCAACGACGAAGAAGGGTGAAAAGCTCAAGAGGAGATTAAAAAAGGGTTTAGACAGAGGGGAAGCCCCGTTTGCGCGCTGAAAATGGGGTTTTTCTAAGAAGTGGGTGCGATTGAGGCGTTTATGTTGGTCGTCGGAGATTGCTGAAGCCGTCGGAGTGGATTTGAAGTAGTTCTCTAGTGGCTTGGAGATCGAATTGCAGTGTTTAAAGGGGTAGGTCGCTCAGTCTTTCTGTTTGGGGTTCTATCGATGGGGAGCTCGAGGAGGCGGCTTCTAGGGTTTACTGTGACCAGGATTGGTCCGTTAGTTTTCCCAAACCAATTTGGTTTGAGTCTGCTCTTGTGAGGTTTGGTGTTACTGATTCGTAAGGGACACGAGTCAGGTTCCCGGTTCGGGTCAGGTTCGTTTCGGGCTGAGTCCAAGGTTGTTGGTTCAAGGTTCGGGTCGGGTCATTTCTTTTGCTCGTTTTTTTTTTTTGTTCGTTCTTGTGGTTTCCAGTGTTTTTTATTTTTATTTTTATATAGTCCCTGTGTATTATCGGATTTGCTTTGGTATTTTGTGTATTGTGGGTTTTGTTTAGGCTTAGTGTTAGGGTGTTGGAAGTCGGATGTTAGGGTCTTTTGGCGTTGGTCATGGTGTGGTTTTTTGGGCTTTTCCAGACAAGGTACGGTGGGTTTATCTTGCTTCGTTCGAATAAGAAGCTCATGGATAAAACGGATTTAAGTCTTTGGCTTTATTGGTTGTGCCATGGTGAGATTCGTTCATTGGATTCAAACATATCCATTTTTACTTTGGTGGAGTCCCGCTCCTCAGTGGAACTTACGCTTCAAGGATTATTCCCCAAAGTGCTTCAAAAGTTTTTCTTCAGTGATTGAGCGTTGTTTGGTTGGCTTTCATTGCAGTTAGTGTGCTCCTTGTTACTGAAAGCTATGGCTACAATTCATTCTAGCTTTGGTCATTTAGCCTCACATTTTTTACGAGTTATGCACTTTGTGCTTAACTCAAGCTTTAGAATTTTGGTCATTACAATTTTTTGTTAATTTAATGTCTTTGTAAATTTTCAAATAAAAAATAAAATAATGTTTTCAAAAAAAAAATTAAAAATTTTGAAAAATATTATAATAACTCATTAATTAAAAAATATACACATTTAAGTTTTTTATTAGTTTATAAACTTTTTATTAATTTTATTAGTTTACAAACTTTTTATTGTAAATTTATAAGAGGTAAGAAGATATGATTTTTCCTACTTATAGGTTTTTAGAGAGACAAAAGAAAAAACTGAATATTTTTTGGATAATTTTATTTTTTTTCAAACATATGAATCTCTTAAAATTAATTTAAAATGATTAATTGCATCTTTTCAAAATTTAAGAGAAGAGATTGCTCAAATTGAAAATTTAACAGCTTATTTGTGCCATTTTCCAAAAAAAATATTGAAAGAGAAAAACAAATACTCCAAACATTTTTCATAAAATAAGTATCCTACCATAAATATGATTCTGGGCGCGTTTGGCCCGTCGGGTTGGTCCGGGAAGTGAAATGGTCGGGATCCACCTCGGCGTTTAGGCTGCCCGGTTAGTAACTCACCTCAACTCGACGCGTGAAGACGTCGCTAACACGGCCAGGTTACTCGCAGGGAACGTCAAAATTCAGTCGCCCACTTCACGCGACGCTCCACCTACTCAATGTACCCCTTCATTCTCATTCCTCTCTTTGATTTTTGTGGGTTAGGTTTTCTTTCTCTCTAGTTTTCGATGCTTTCTACGTTTATTTTTCGATTTCTCTATCGATTTGTTTACGGTTTCTTCAAAGTTTCAGTTGGTTTTCATGATTTCATTGATTTCTCCCTCGATTTCTCTACGATTTATCTCTGGTTTCTTAAAAATGGTGAGTTAGGGTTTCGCTTGTCTTTGGTTCTATTTCGATTTCTCTACGATTTTTCTCTGGTTTTGATTTGCATGTCCAAATCTCTCTGGTTTCGATTTGCATGTCCAAATCTCTCTGGTTTCTTAAAAATGGTGAGTTAGGGTTTCGTTTGTCTTTGGTTCTATTTCGATTTCTCTACGATTTCTCTCTAGTTTTGATTTGCATGTCCATATCTCTTGGTTTCTTAAAAATGGTGAGTGAGGATTTCGTTTGCCTTTGGTTCTATTTCGATTTCTCTCTGGTTTCGATTTCAATGTCCATAGATCTCTAGTTTCTTAAAAATGGTAAGTTAGGGTTACGCTTGTCTTTGGTTCTATTTCAATTTCTCTCTTATTTCGATTTGCATGTCCATATCTCTCGGTTTCTAAAAATGGTGAGTTAGGGTTTCGCTTGTCTTTGGTTCTATTTCGATCTCTCTACGATTTCTCTCTGGTTTCGATTTGCATGTTCATATCTCTCGGTTTTGTTTCTCTTTGTGCTTTGATTTGTCATTGTTTATTTGATTAAATTTTTTCTTGTAATATTATGTTATATTGGTGAAAGGGTATTGATGTGTTTCATTTTTTTTAGGTTAAACTTCAAATGATATGATCATACCGTTGCCTATAACCTGTTGGTCCTTGAAGCTGAAATGTGAAGGTAAATTTGCTTAATCCTTATTTTTGTTATTTTGTCCATTCAAATTATGATTTGTTTATGAACACTTTCTGTTTAGGTTGTACTGGTGAAGGGAATTCCTAGTTTCATTGAGGTTTAACCTTCAATGAAACTCATGTTTATACCATTGCCTACAACTTGAAGGTTACTCTTTTCTATTCTCTTATGGCCCATGATGTTCATTTGTTCTTGCTTCTGATTGACTTAAAACCAGCATACTTTAGCTGATTGTGTATTCTGTAAAGTCTTTTGCCAATGATGTTGATTGTTTGTTTTTTAAAAACAAGCCAATGATGCATTCTATTTTGATAATTTTCTGTCCATGGCTTGTGATGATTGACTGAAACTTATTTTGAAAGTAGATTCTTACACATTTGTGCTAGATTCGTATGTGTGCCAATGGACTTAATGTTTATTCTTGGTGTACCTATGATTTTGGCAATGTTGAATGAATATGTTATTGATTGAATTAGTTGGTTTTACAATTCTGAGGCTAGTTGAACAATCTTGAGGTTAGTTGAAAGTTGTAGTTATGCTGGTTTTATTTCAAATAAAGTGTCCTAAAACCTGAGGCCATTAATGCATCGTATGTACCATATCCTACAAATTGTACTTGACTATATTCTTGATTAGATTTTTACCTACCTATTTAATATTAAACATTCATTCTTTTATCTTCAATATGATAAGACATTTATCCAACCTATTGAATATGTTGGTTGGCCTTATTCAATGCAACTTGTCTTATAAAATGTTTGGTTTGGTTGATTTCAATGATAAAGTTTTTCAACCATTTGGGTAAGTTCTTTCTTCTCTCTTCTTTATTAATTTTTGGACATTTTATTTACAATATTCGGATTTCCTTAGTAGTCACTTCTTTTTTGTAAATAAGAGATTCATATCCGTACGAGGATCGTAGCTACTTCGATCGGTTGTCAACAACAGCTCTTGAAATTGTATGTAATCGATATAAATTAATGTTCTTTTTTTTAGTTTTATGAACTTTAATCATTTTCTACCTAAAATGTTGGTGGTTTGTTAACCTGATTAATTTTATTGTAATTTAATTGAACTCCTAAACTGTTATTCTCATCTTATTTTTTATTAGTACCATTTAGCTAAGCTTTGTGGTAAAAAAAAAAAGTAAATGTTTTCTTTATGTATTACTTTAATCCAACATAACAATCCACATATGGTGGCCACAATGTATAATAGTTTCTTTGATTTATTATTATTACTTTTTTATTTCTTAAACTTTCCAAGTTCATGAGTTAGAATTGTTCTCTTTTCTGGTATTTATCTTAATGTCTGTGAACTTTTGGATTAAGTAATATTACATATGTCCATTATATCAATTAAAAGTGATTAATCATTCTTACATTGGCAGCTTGACATGTTTAATATATAGCAAGTTAAAAAATGGACTTTGTTATTTTATGAACTTCAATAATCAACTTAGTTCATAAATCTAAGTTATATTCAACTTTTTAGAATGTAATTTATGTAGGATATATAGTAGTTTTTAAAAAGTAATGATGATTTGAAAAAAAATTTATCATTATATGAACATCGTTAAGAAAGGGACTATAATCAACTATACTAATAAATCTAACTATATTGAACTCGTAAGAAACTTTATCATTTTATGAACATTTGTAATCAACTTAGTTCAAAAATCTAAGTTATATTCAACTTCTTACAAATTAGTATATGTAGGATAGTAGTTTTTAAAAAGTAATGATGATTTGAAATAAGTTTATCATTATATGAACATAGTTAAAAAATGAACTATGATCAAACTTCCTCTAAAATCTAATTAACTACATTGACCTTGTGATTATCGTGCTTCAGAATCTATAGAAATAATGTTATGTAATGGGATGCTGGGATGAGAGGGCAAAAGTGTTGATTCTTCATGTTTGGTTGGGATGATATGGTGACATGCGATATCTTTTTTTTTTATATATACTATCGTTTATATTTATGTAATAACGATAATATATGTATGAAATATCTATAACACTTTTGTTTTTAAATATCTAATTTTCACTCAATTTTATAAATATGATTTTATTTCACTCCATAAGGAAATTGAAATTGTAAACAAAAGAAAATTTGAATTTGAAATCCATATTTTTTAGGCTTAGAAAAATTTGATTAAGTAATTTAAAATATAAATACAATGCAAAAGTAATGAAATGCATAGCTTAAAAATAGTAATTTTAGAATTAAATACAAAAATTCAAATAGTTATTCGACTTTCAATTTATCTAATATAATTATAATTTCTTAATTATATTAACAACATTGATTTCAATTTACTAATTATAATATTTCTAATTGATTTGAATAGGATAGTTAATTTTTTTCATAATTATAATATTCAAAAATTTATATTTAAGTAAAATTAGTTTTTTTTTATTATTAACACTTCTCATCCCAACCTTGCACCCAAGCACAGACCTCCCAACACTTCCCATTCCAGCACTATACCCAAACATTTCTCGACCTTACTCTGCACTTCTAACATTTTTCATCTCAACCCTGCACCAGACACAAACTTCCTAACACTACTAATTTGAACTCCATTTTTTATCTCATCCCAACCCAAATGCGTCCTCTATTTCAACTCGTATTACTATATTTTTTCAATTAAAGAATCAATTTTAAATATAAATATGTCCCTGGAAGATCCAAAGCCCAGAACCAGTCGTGTGAAATCGCCGCCGTAGAAAATTATCGTACGATTCTTTTTCTTTTTCTTTTCTTAAGAAACTTTTCTTCATCGATTTTGGATTAAGTCTTCTCCGATTGACAGTCACATTACTGGAAATCTTCAATCTCTCAGTTGCAGATCAAACCCTAGACTTCTCCTCCTGCATTTCTCCTTCTCAAACGCTCAATTTCGACGGCGACGGAAAAATCAACGCCCGTTTCTGTTTCGTTCTACAGATTCGTATGATAATCGATTTGCGATGTGCAAATCTAAGAAAAGCATAGACGTGATCGAGCCCAAGAGCCCTAGATCTCGAACCTCGAAATCCTTCGCTACTGCTTCGTCTTCGAATGCAGATCCTTCCAGTTTTGTGAATTCCTCGAGCTACAACACTAAGAATTCGTCCAAATCTTCCGCTTCTAGTCGAGCTTCGCTCGCCAGTTTCAAGGATTCACTTCCTGATAATCCTCTGATTTACGAGTTTTCTGAGATTCGTTCTGCCACGAACAATTTCCTCAAACCGTTCTCTTCGTCGTCGTCTTCCTCGTCGTGGCGGTGTTTAATTAGGGGAAAAGACGTTATCGTCTTCCAGCGGAAATTGCTCCGCCCGATTGAACTGCCAGAGTTGAAGAATCAATTGTCTGTGATCTGTCGTAGCCACCATAACAGTCTGGTGAAGCTCCTCGGCGCGTCGATTTCGAGGAATTGCGTTTATCTAGTGTACGAATTCATCTCTGGAGCAAATCTCGCGGAATGTCTTCGGAATCCGAGAAACCCTAATTTCACCGTCCTCTCGACCTGGATCTCTCGGATGCAAATCGCTACTGATTTGGCGCACGGACTCGATTACATCCACCATTGCTCTGGTCTGAACTCAAAATTCATACACAATCACATCAAGAGCTCTAGCATTGTAATCGCCGAGGAAACGCAAACTCCGAAGATCTGCCACTTCGGCACTGCGGAGATCTGCGGCGAGGTGGAAATGGCGGAGGGGGAGGAGGAGAAAGAAGAAGAAGGAGATGAATTAGAAATTACGACATACCGGAGGCGGCCGAAGCGGTCGAACAGTAGGAAGATGAAATTGGAAGGAACGAGAGGGTACATAGCACCGGAGATGACGACGAACGGATCGATGAGCCAGAAAATCGACGTTTATGCGTTTGGAGTGGTGGTTCTTGAACTGATCTCCGGCGACGAGGCGTTGAAATACACATTCGAGGAGGGAAATCGCGGCGGATATGTGAGAGTGAGTGTGATTGAGACGGCGAGAAAGGCGGTGGAGGGCGGGATTCGGACATGGGTTGATCGAAAATTGAAGGACTCTTTTCCGGTGGAAGTGGCGGAGAAGATGGTGGTTGTCGGGTTGGAATGTGTGGAGGATGACCCGGTTAAGCGCCCGGATATTGGTCGGGTCGCCGGGCAGATCTCGAAGCTTTTTCTGGAATCTAGCCGATGGGCTGAGAGCATTGGGAAACCTTTCGACATGTCGGTTTCGCTTGCCCCTCGGTAAGAACCCAGGTGGTTTCAAAAAGAAAAATCCATTTGGTTGCACATATTTCTGATGATCATGGTTTCTCTTTTATTTATTGGGGGCATGGTGTTAATATCAATGAAATTATTTATTTTAATTCTGGAGAAATTTCTTTTTTGTGGCCACTATTAAATTAACCTAAAATCTTTGGAAGGAATGAATCTTAATTGATGGTTGTCACACCTATTTTCGATTAGTTTTTTATCATGAGATTAATTCTGTATATGTGTTGAGAAATTAGCAAGATTCTTTTATTTTGTAAATTAATTTTATTTATTTATATGGGTAATTATTCTACTCCAACTAATATATTTGTCAAAAAAAAAAAAAACTAATATATTTTAAATTATTATTTTATATATAACGATATATCGAATGTGTTTATTTGAGTTTTCATCAAGACTACCATTTTTTAGTGTTATTGTAGAAGTGACGGATTTGGCAATTAATTAAGTTTTTAAGTAGCAAAATCACGAAGAAGAAAAAGTTTGGGTTTTGCTTTTCCATGAGATGATCAATGTGTGAACTTACAAAAAAATATATATATATCAAAAATCAAAACAGAACGCGTGTTTGGGGGGCCGGATCAACTTTTATCTCTTTCTAACTCTACACTAAAACACATACTTACTTACAATTCATTTCTCTTTAGCCAAATGCGCCCTGTGTCACGGTCATGCTTGTTCAGGGCGTGTTGCCCATGGCAGCAAGCCTTTGCAACCCCTCGTCATCGTGCTTTCTAGTGTAGGCTTTACTTATGTCGTTGGCCCTTGACCCTTGTCTTTTGTGTGTCGCGACACTCCGTATGACTCATCGCCATTTTGATATGCAAGCCTGTCACATCAAAAATGGCCCAGAATGTATCATAGGGGTAGTGAACTCCCACCAAGTTATATGTTGAAAGCTTTGGTCTAAATTCCTGTAAACTGCATATAACCCTTTCAAAATGTTTTCTAAAATCCTTTTTTCAAAATGTTTTTCTCGAGACCTGAGATGAAGGTTCCCGTGAGAGCCTATTCGTTCCACCGGCTTTCCGAAATTTTCCCGTGAAGCCCGTTCGTGTGTCAGAACGGGCCCGACAGGCTCTCTTCGCTGCTCAGCGAAGTACGATCGTGATAGTTGGTATCAGAGTCGAAACGGTTTTGAGAAAGTTGCTTGGTCAATTATGTCTGCTAACAAGCAACTCGGTAAGACGCAATCCGACCGGCTGGTCGAGATCGAAGAGCAACTGCTCTACCTGGTGGAAGTCCCGGATAACGTTTGATTCTTGGAAACCCGATTGAGTGAAATCGAGGCCAAGACGAGTCAGATTGACGCGGTAGCTGGCCGCGTGGACAGAATGTCGGTTCAAGAGTTCATGCTGAGGGTCGAGTCCCTCGAAGAGAAAGTTTCACGTCCCACCGCCTTCGAGCGAGGGGACAGTTCGATGGGCTCTGTCGCCTACATGGAGGAGCGTGTCGATGTCCTAGACAGCTCCCAGAAGACAATCATTCAAATGGTCACTGACCTTTCGGAGGATGTTAAGGTCACGTTCGACCTCCTCAAAGCTCAAATTGAGGATCTAAATGGAAAGCTAAACCTCACCATGAAAGCGGTGGGGAACCAAGGCCCAGGCGGGGGCGTGGATCAGCTGAACAAGGTTAGAGTCCCAGAGCCAAAACCCTTCTGCGGCGTTCACGACGTCAAGGCTCTAGAAAATTTCATATTCGATTTGGAACAATATTTTCGAGCCACGAACACGTCGTTCGACGAGTCCAAAATTACTCTGGCAACCATGCATCTAGCTAATGATGCAAAACTTTGGTGGAGATCTAGGTTCATAGACATCGAACAGGGTAGGTGTACCATCGAATCATGGGAAAAATTGAAACAAGAGCTTCGATCACAATTTTTCCCCGAAAACGTTGAAATTCTAGCAAGGCGCAAGCTAAGAGAGCTGGAGCAAACTGGCAGTATTCGAGACTATGTCAAATAGTTCTCAGCATTTATGTTAGACATACGTGATATGTCCGAGAAAGACAAAGTTTTCTGTTTTGTTGAAGGATTGATGTCGTGGGCGAAATCGAAATTATACGAGCAAAGAGTACATGACCTTTCGTCTGCCTATGATGTGGCAGAACGTATGTACGATTTGAACGCCGACTCACCTCAAGATACAAGGAAGAATCTCGGTCCCCCGAATAAACCCAAGAGCGCAACACGTTCTGTTTCACCCAAAGGTGGCCGCGGAGACAAACCGAATAACGGGGATCGAAGACCCTTCCAATCTATGGGAGGATACCAAGGGAGAGGGCCATATCGGCCTCTAGGCTATCTAATATGCAAGGGGACACATCGAACATTCGAATGTCCAAAGAAAGTGGCCCTCCAAGCCTTCCAAGCCACGTTCGACAGTGATGCTGAGACAACAATTGGACCTGCCGAGTCAATTACGCCACAAAAA
>JBBMEG010014656.1:0-29575 GCA_037832605.1 Cyclanthera cordifolia
TGACCGACACCAAATATCCGTGTTTTTGAAATTTTTTTTGTTTGACCGTCACCTATTCCCTTATTTGTAGTAGTGAACAAAAACTTACAAGTTTATTTATGGAGGTGCGTGTGTTCGATATTATCTTTCCTATGAACAATTGGACATAATATCAACACACTATTAATTCCAATTGATGAGAGCGCTTGTAAATAAATTTTCATCATTTTATTATGATAATTCTATAGCACAAAAATTAGAATAGAAGAAATATATGATTTGGTTTCAAGTACCTTCATTGGTTTCCATATTAATTTTGTGGATATTAACCTATTTTTTTATTGTCACAATCGATAAGAACTATAGAATAAAAGTGAAACATTAGAATAATAAGCTAATTGATACAAAAAAACTTATTTTTTTATAAACTTACAAATTTACGATATGAGCTAAATTGATCTCATCGAGCGTTTTCTAACCGAGCGAGAGTTAAGAATATAAACAGTATAATCTTCAGAAATTAAGAAGACCAAAATCCAATGGTGTCTAAACGAAATAAAGATGATTTTAAAATGTTATAAAATATTCATAGGTATAATACACGCTAAGAAGTTTAAAATTTATAAATGCATACTGGGTATTAAAGGAAATAATACACGTTGAAAGACATCAATCATGTCAAAACGATCGGCAAGATTCTTAATTTGCTATTCTTTATTTTGATTTTCCAAAATCGATGCAAACTACTACGGTTTACTAGTAAGTAGTTATCGAGAAGTTTTTTATCGTAAGTAGCCCAAGTCTAGTTGAAATAGATTTAGGAAACGTTATTAAACACAACAAGTTGATAATTGAAAAAGATGTATTACTTACACAATGTAACAAAGAGTGAGAGTATAGCCAATTTCTTGCATCTCACAATATTGCAAAATATCTTCTCTTGCAAGGAAGCATTTGTTATGAAAACCAAACATGTTTTCGGTAAGATCTACTTATAGCATGTCATTATCACTCATACCATGTTTGGCAAAGTGATTAGAAGCGTCATGAGTGATTGATGAGTGATTGATGAGATTGTGTATCTGACACAACCTTCTTGCCTTAGTTTGGTGTTTGGTAGTGATGGCTAGCTATGACAATAAATTTAATATATTATTAGTAAAATAATAATGTGGTTCCTACTATAAAGAGAAAATGTAAAGTTAAATACGACTTTCGATACATTGGTTGTCTTAATAATCCATGAAAGCGGCCACGATGAAAAGTGTTTATGGCTTGTCCAAGGTGTCGAAGCTCGTCGTTTAGAGGAATTGGAAGGTCTAAATCCTCGTTGTTGAAAAATTGTTAAATCCACTAGGACGCAGACGTTATACTTTTCTAGTGGAAGACCATGAATCTTAGAAGATACGCCGCTCGATTCATACATTGTGTCAATAACGACAATGTTTTCTATATTTTCAATTGCAATTTGACGTGCCACACTCTTCAAAGAAACACGTGGTAAGAGTAATACCGATATTAATATATGATAATATAAAAAAATAAAATTAATTTAATAATATGCAACTTACTTTTCCTATGTCTTGGACATCGGGATGGGCAATGTGTTCTCTAATGACTTGAGGCCTTTCAAGGATCTCATTTGCTTGCCTCATTGGTTCTTCCATGCATAGGGTGTAAATGATCTTTATTACTTCACATACAAAGAGATTGTAATGGTTGAGAGCAACCAACTTGCCTATTTCGTTCAGTTGATTTTTCTCCCATATTAGCATTTCGAGGAGCCATCTGGAATAAAATTGATGGAGATAAAAATTGACCTACGTCCCTAACACCTCCTCGATGCTCGTGTATTTCTAAGAATTCTGTCAAAATATCTACACTTTGATTTGCATTTTCCAACACACCCCGAATTTAAAATATTATCAATTAAATTAAAATCCATGAGAGATTTGAAGTGTTAACTGTACTATCAATTAAACATCCTTACAATTCGATTGGAGACTTCAATTGTATCTTCATTGACATATATTTTATCATTTCCCTTTCGCCCTTTCATCTATAGTAGTGCCCGTGAGGATGAGTCAAATTTAATATTTATACCATAAATCCACCAAACAAGAAATTAGTAAAGTAGAATAAAATAATCATAACATGTAATATATATTAAGGTTTATAATTCTTATTAGCTAATGAGCGAGTTGAGCATAACCCTTTCTAGCCATACGGTGAGCATAACCCTTTGTAGCCATATGGTGAGCATAACCCTTTCTAGCCATATGGTAAGGATATTTTTTATTGCAATCATTACTTCTAAATATTCAAAATAAATCTTCATTCTAAATACTTATTCTAAATACTCTTAAAATCTTAATCCAAACATCCTCTCAAAATTTGTGAGAGGAGTTTAGGAAATAGAGGTCTCAAGTCAGGGGAAAAGAGAGGGAGAAAAAAAAAAGGAAAGGGAAGGGTGATGCATGCTCTCGGGTTGGGCATAGGCGTGAGAAAAAAAATGATATTTGGTGTCGAGCTGTTGGTGTCGGTCAGCCTGCCACCAAATATAAATTATGACGGTTTTTTTTTTAAATGTCGGGCTTTTGGTGTCGGTCTGCCCGACACTAATTAATCGACACCAAAAGCGACCGACATCTTATGCCCGACACCAAATGTTGACCGAGACCAAAAGCGACCGACACCTTATATCCTTGTTTTTAAAAGTAATTTGGATAACCCGTCATATATTCCCTCTTTTGTTGTAGTGATCATATCAAACTTCAAATCAAACTTTATTTTAAATTTCATCTAAAATAAACATCTTCTCTTCTAAACACAAATCCCAAAAAAAAAATTTTCAACATATATATTTTTTCTAAAACATCAATTCCTAAACAAATAATACTTCATATCCTCAAATCACTCCATTTCCTCTTATTCTTCCACTTCCTCTCCTCTTCATCCATCTCCTCTATTCTTGTAAATCTCAAAATTCAAATACTCATGGTGTCAAAAGAAAGTTTTTTCAACAAGTATGACTTATCTACTTATTAATAAGTAAACAAGTTTTTCTGTTAAAAAAAATATATCATATAGATAAAAAGTTGAAAGAGCAAAACTTACATACACATGAATATATAGGTAGAAATATATGTTTATTGAAACACTAAATAAATGTGTGACAAATATTTTGTCACATGAGAAATAAGCATATTCTACCTATACATACCGACACTGTTTCTCAAGTTGAAATATACCAGAAAGTTCGGTCATTTAATTTAATATTATAAGATGCAAGGTAGTTTCTCTTCTCCACTCTATAAAGGGCAACAAAACCATACCCAAAAACCAAAAAACCAATTCTCTTTGCTGTCGTTGTTCTTTAATGGGGAATGCCAAAAGTACAACTTACAAACGAGTTTTGGTTCCGTTCACAGAGGAACAACTGGTGGATGTTTTCAAGAGCCACGACCGGGACGGCGACGGCAAGCTAACAAAGGAGGAGTTGAAACAAGCCTTTAAGTATCTCGGCTCGCGCTTCAGCTCTTTCCGAGCTAAAGAAGCCCTACGTGCCGCCGATGTCCATGGTGATGGCACCATTAGTATGAACCAGATGAACAAGCTTATTGAATATACCAAAGCTCGTAAATACACTCTTTGTTAAAACTACTATATCCATGTTTGTTTTTCTTGTCTTTTTTCTAAACTAGATACATGTTTGCTGTTTTTTCTTTTTTTTGTTTTTGGTTTATCAGCTGATGTGACCATTAATAATAGTATATAAATTATAAGTTTTGGTCAGCATAATTTCAATAAAGTTAGAATTTAGTGTATATAATTTAAAAATAAAGACCTCAGTCTTTATGATTTGAAAATATATAAATTTTGATTTTTATAATTTGAAGAAATTATAGAATTTAGTCTTTATAGTTAAAAAAATATAATTTATAAGTTTTTATGATCCGTTAAAATCTAAAAAATAGCTCATATTATTGTAAATTATATGTGGATTATGTGCGTAGATGTAATTTCAAATGTATGAATTTTTTTTTTTGTCCAATTAATTACTTATTTCAAAGTCTAATCATTAAATACTTGTATGATTTTTTTTTGTCCAATTAATTACTTATTTCAAAGTCTAATCATTAAATACACATTTTATTCATAAAATTAGGAACGACAAATATATTACTTTTTAGATTTTATCAAATCTTAGAGACTAAATTTTAATTTTTCAAATTATGAATTAAGTCGTAGATTTCTCCAAACTATAAAAACTATAAAATCTAGATTTTTAAATTATATGGACTAAAATCTAACTTTATTGAACAGATAGACCCAAATATAAAATTTACCATTTACAATAATTTTTTTTTTTTTTGGAGTGAGCCCTCTTTGTTAATTGATAAACAAAATTTGTTAAATGGGATTGTATATACATCTTTTGTAGTACACCAATGTTTGTGCGTCATATTTTGGAATTATCACATCAAATTGCGTTAACTCAAAAAAGAAAAAAGAAAAAAGAAAAAAGAAAAGAAAATTAGTGATAGAGATTTATCACAAATAAAAGTAATTGACACCACTAGATTCTAACTCGATTTTCACAGTCGCATAAAAATTTCTCAGATTTTGAAATATATTATACGCATGTCCACGAACATTGCTACTTTAATAACAGAGAGTAAATATGATTTTTGACAGTAGAGAATAATTAATTTTAATGCCTATGCTCAAGTTAACTAGCATCGACAACACGTGTTCATCAATCGGATATCTATCCATTGTTGAATTAAAAAAATGTAGGCATCTCTCTTTTAAGTATAGATTTGAACAAAACCAAATTTTCAACCCCATCCTGTATGTAACAACTAAGCCTTAAACATTTAATCGGTATAAATTTATAAGAAGTAAAAAATTATGAATTTTTTTAGTTATAGACTTTTATAGAGAGAAAAGAAATATTAAATTTTTTTTAATAATTTTACACATGTGAAAATCTCTTGAAATTAATTTAAATATACTAATTACTTTTCAAAGGTTAGGAGATTGATTGCTCAAATATAAAGTTTAAGAACTTAATTGTTACATAAAACATATTTTACAGTTGGTTTGTATAAATTTTTCAAAATAAAATTAACTCTAGACCTATATCTGTCGAAATTAAAAATTCGACTAGCAAGAAAATTCAAATATAATAGACGGGGAGCTCAAATTCAAAAGCAACGTTTTACAACATGAGCATCGGTCAATTGGATAAAAAATTATCCTCGACCATGAAGATTGTGTTGATATAAAGATAAAAACATAATTTAATTTTTACAAGTCAATATAAGAATAACTTAAAGGCATGTTTGATAGTGAAATTTAGTCGGTTTTCAAAATTACTCAATTTTCTGTATCTAAGCTTTCATTTTTCTTAAAATATATATCAAATCTAAATCAAATTTCATAAATTAAAATAATAATTTAAATTATTATTTTTTACTTTAAATTTCGTGTTTCGATTAGATTTTAAAAAATATATATAAAATATATCAAAGTAATAAACTAGAGTACTCATATGTTTAAATTTCAAAAATCAAAAAAAAAAAAAAAAAAATCAAATAACCATACCCCTAAACCACGGTGGAGAGTCAATAGCATTAAACTCTAGAAAGATGACAGGTGGGAGAGAGAGAAAAGGTAAGCTATACTGAATCACGAACTACAGTACTTTTAGACTTCCCTCTTCGTAATGATATATATTGGGCTTATTTGATTAATGATATTTCTGAAGGTGTTTTTGAATTCAGTTGTATTATTGCTTATATTCGCCATTTAATTCAGAGGTTTCAAAATATATCATTTGGGTTTTGTGGGAGGTCGAGCAATGGAGTTGTGGACACTCTTGCAAAGCTCTCCCTGCCTTGTTGATGGTTTAGTTGTTGCACTTTTGATCCCTCCCTAAGCGAGGGCTTCTTTTTTCGAGCGGAGGAATCTCTCTCGCCGATTGTAGATTTGGTGTACTCGGAGCTTATTTGCTCGAATTTGGTTGATGGTTAATATATATTTCTGGTTTTTTCAAAAAAGAAAGTTTATTTGGTTAATACCCTTAAATTTGAGGGGTCAATTTGCAAAAATAATAAAATTGAAACATAATTTCATATAAGCCCAAATCCCCAATTTGAGTTGCTTGAAAAGCAACAAGATCCACACCATATTATGACCGGTGGCAGTTTTCGTGATTAAATCGGTGTATGGCTTGGAGCTTTTTCCCTTTGAGTGGAAGCATGCAATTGTCTGAAGTTTCTAAGTTTGTTGTAGTGAGCTTTAGTAGCTTTTCCCCATTGCTGCCTTGTGCGAGATCAATTTCTTTGTTGAATGTTTATGAGAAGTGTACTTGCAGCTTAGTGTGGTTGGTCGGGTTTTCTTTTGGACTAGCCTAGTAGTTTGATGTAGTTGCTTGTGTTCGGGGTTAGTTCTTGTTGAGAACTTGTTGGTTCAGGCTCCTCTTATAATCAAAAAGAGCTTTATTGTGAGTGGCTCGTAGATGTACTAAGCGTGGTCGAGAACCATTTGAGTGTTTGGCTAGCTTTCATAGAACACAAATATTGGGGGCCTCAATTGTTTGACCAATTTGGTTAGCCGAGAGAAGTGATAAAGGTTTAAGACGTTAATCAAAGTTCTGAATTTTTAATCTCTAAATTTCGCGTTCAAGAGAAATCGTGGTCGTGCTAAAGAGCTTTTTTTGGGTTGCGTAAGTGTTGCAGTACCTTCGACTCCTTTAAGTTCTTGATGTTTATTGGTGTTCTTGAATTCTTACGTGTATCTTACTGTTTAATTGTAGGTTTTGGGACTTCGCTAGGGCGTTCTCTTGAACTAAAGTCTAGAGTAGCCCGTTCTAGTATAACCAAGTGTGTAAGGGACCAACCGGACTTGTTTTGCTTAAACCAACCTTGTAGCTCATGTTTGTTATAATGTGCATTCATATATTTCAAACTGTATGTTGCTCCTATTTTGGTTAGTTAGATGCATGTAAGGTTCTTTGTTGATTTATGTATATGTATTAAGGATTGTAGTTTTGACTCTTGATACTCACATGCTGAATATGTTATAATATTTAATGCATGTTCATTGTCTGGTTTAATATGTGTACTTCCATGATATCATGATGTGAATGTGTACTTTAGCTGAAACATGTTTTGTATGAATACACTGTATAGCACGTTAATGTGTTGATTTGTTCTTATGTGCTGAGTTATAGGAAAATATGTAGGTAGATTGCTTATCAT
Organism: Cyclanthera cordifolia; assembly: GCA_037832605.1. NCBI lineage: Eukaryota > Viridiplantae > Streptophyta > Magnoliopsida > Cucurbitales > Cucurbitaceae > Cyclanthera > Cyclanthera cordifolia. The sequence goes on from JBBMEG010014656.1 coordinate 7,248, forward strand.
ATGTCTTTCTTCTGCTATGTACATTTGTATAAGATTGTAGGATTTGTTGCATGCATTGTGTGTTGTTGTGAATGTCGAGTCACTTTCCTTGTAGTGTGAGAATGTCAGCCAGACGACCTAGATATGTCTCTACTTTGTCATAGGGTGGTTGGAGTAGACCATAGGATCTACGGCTACTTGGCACACCAGGGAACGGTCCATATCGAGGTAGTCGGACACGATAATGTTCTCTGACGGATAGAAGTATTTAGATGTAAGAGATTGTGCTTATGAAGGGATGAATTGCAACGACCTTGACAGCGGCATGCGACCATCAGGTTGACTATAGGGTCTTATAGGTGTGCTGGGTAGCCGACTGGGTCGGGGCTCCTGCAATCTTTTATGATACCTAGGGAGTTACTCGTAATACTATCAAGTTTACATTTAACTATAACATAGTTAGAGCACCATATATTGTATGAGTTCCGAACTGACAAGTGAAAACGTGATCGAAACTTCGGCTAGTGTATCCGTTAATTCTTCCGTAGATATCTGCACTGACAATTGAACAAGCTGCCGACTTACTTAGTACCATAGGGGAACCTGATAGGTTCTTGTTCTCCTCACATGCATCACAGGTACCCTAAAGACGTCTAGGTGGCTGTATAACTTACACTAAAGTATCGAGGTATCCCCCTTAGGCGATAGGATCGTGTAATGACTTTTCAGGTCTTATGGCATCAGTCGTGAGACTTCTCCTCGGCTATTGTCACGTGTTATGGGACGCGTGACACAAGTATCCAAGAGACAAGATGCTTTTCCGTTTGGTTTGTGCATGATATTCATAGGCTTATTGATTCACATGTCTTTCTATATGTTGTGTGCACCCCGTACGGTTTCTTACTGAATTTTCACAGTTTCACCCTTCGTTTTATGTTGGTTGTGGATTCACACCATAGTTGCAGGTAAATGCCAGGATGGATGGCCAACAGATAAGGATAGACCTAGTGGAAACGTGTCTGTTGCGTCGATTCGTGTAGTGTCTTACGTTTTAGCATTTAATCTTATTGCGTCTCTTTCTGCACGAACTATTTTAATAGCATAACTCTTAAATTTCTTTATTTTTTAAAGCGAGATCTCGTGATCCTCATTTAACTGTCTAGATAGAATGAGTGTTTGATTTTAACTTACAGGTTGTTTACAAGAATTTCGAAATGTCCAAATAAGAGTTTCCCATATTTTAGGAGAAACTTTGTCGAAAATTTTAAATAAATTTTCCATGGATTGATAACCTCTGTGGTATAACCTAACGGTTATACCGGGTCGCTACACTAGTATAAGCACACTTTGTTCTCGGTAAATCAAAATTTATTGGTTATTTTGATGACCAATTTTCAACATCAATAGATAGATAGTTTATATAGTTTATTGAATTCAAACGTTCATTCCATCCAACAAAAATAGAGCCTAATTTATTATGAAGAATTTATAACAATGATAGATTCATTAATCCTTCATTATTTCTAATACAATTCAAGAGTCCACCCAAAAGAGATGTGACCAAGCCAATGATGTTTAGCTAGTCTTTTGGGATGATCAGCCACACTGGGATTGAGACACAGCCCGGACTCCCACGGGGGACAACAGTGGGAAATCTTGGACAATAGGCGAAAGCCCGATCTAGCAATATCACGTGAGTGAAGAAGCGCAATGCTGCTTGTAAAGCTCTTTCGTCAAGTGCGCGATCATGACAGGACTCAAGGAAGAAGCCCCGCGAACTCTGTGCCAAAGAGATGTCATATTGAGATAACATGTTTATGATCTCATTATTATTTTTCATTGAAAGAAATAGTAAATTCTTCTTCTTATTAATTTTTATATTTAAAATAAATTCAAAACTCAAACCAAATATCTGGTAGATATATCATTAAGATTAATTAAGTTATACTGGTTTTAGCATAAACTTCTAAGTGATGTTTTCTATGAGATTTCCAACTAGTATTCAAATTCGTATTTAGTAAATAATCTTTAAAAAACTATATCCACTTAAAATAAAATTTTCATTCTAAATACTAATTTTAAATACTTTTAAAAACTATATCCAAATAAGCATTACTAATATTTACTTTTAAATACTCAAAATAAATATTCATTCTAAATATTAATTTTAATTATTTTAAAAAACTACATTCAAACAAATTTTTTATTGCAAACATTACTCCAAAATATTTAAAATAAATTTTTATTCTAAATACTCTTAAAATCTTAATCCAAATATTCTCACCACATTTATAGAATTCTTGAAATAGTTGAAGTCAACAAAATATATTTTATTGATCGTCTCAAGATTTATAGAATTGAAATAGTTGAAGTCAAAAAATATGTATGTTATTGAACCAATGGGCTTGATTGCTATAACAATGACAATTAATGCCATCCAGGGCTCTTGGACGGATGAACTTTCTTGCAGTGATGAACTTTAAAATACATCGGCATAATAATTTTATGAAAATATCTCTTTTTATTTTTATTTAATTTACAACAACGGCGAGTTGAGTATTCGAACCTGAAATGTACACTCGTTGAGCCAGTGTCTTTGTTGACTTTTTATTTTTAATTAGTCAAAAGTAAGTCTATATTACAATTTCAAAAAATATGAAACATATATATAAATTTTTTTTGATATATTTCTTCATGTTATCTAGATTTTTAAAAATTAAATTAAAATAGAAAAATTAAGATCATGTTCCATAATCATTTGATTTTTGTTTTTAATTTTTAAAATTTAAGTTTTTAATTACAACTTTAACACACTAACACATAATTTACAATAGTGTGATATTTACATCTTAGTGTATTTCTTTAAATTAAATCGGTTAGAATTCACATATTTTTTTTAAGAGGATAAAATATAAATAGAGAATTTAGATACATAAAAGCTTAAATTTAAAATACAAAAAATAAAAAGGAACTTTATATAACTAGCCAAATAGTATATAATAATTGCACTTGTTCAAAAAATCTAATCTCATTATACTGATATTCAAATCTTTATTTATTTATATTGAAAGTTACTATAATACTCATCGATTAAACGTTTTTGTATATGATATTTTAATTATTTTTGAAAATTATTTATTGCTTTCTAAAAATAGTTTAATCAATACCAAAGATTTACAAAAAGGTGACACGGTTTTGTTGGCTCAATATAATACATATTTTTCGGCTGCATTTTCCCCAAAAAATCTTGCCGTTTTGTGTTCCCATACCCCAGAAAATTTGCATTCATCTTCGACAAATCTTTTGAATTGTTCTTTAGTCTTCCTACAAGAAATCATTTTTATATTCAATATAAATACATTTGCAATAGTTCGATTTTCCATAAACTAATCTTTCCATAAAAACTCCCTGCCAAAACTACAAACTCCTTTTCACCCTACTTTGGCCGAAAATTGCCTCTCACTGGACTAGAATTTTCGATTTTCTCAAAGTGTGGGGGAGACTTGCTTTGCGTTTTGAATTTTTGGAAAGCATCCGTCGCGCCTTACTTTTTCGGTACGTACTCTCCTTTTTCCGACTTCATGCTAACAGTTTAGGCATATTTTCGAAAATTCCACCTTCACTTAGACACTTTTTCGATTTTTTACCATTTATGCATGTATGTCCAAATTTTTGGATTACTTAGGCTCTTTTTTCAAAGACTTGCCCCTTAGAGTACTTTTCCGAATTTGTAGGCCACTTAGGCACTTTTTATAAAAAGTCTTGCATTTTTCACCGTTTTTTGACACCTTTAAGTTACTTAGACACTTTTATAAAAAGTCTTGCCTTTTTCACCGCTTTTTGACACCTTTAAGTTACTTAGGCACTTTTATAAAAAGTCTTGCCTTTTTCACCGCTTTTTGACACCTTTAAGTTACTTAGTCACTTTTGTAAAAGTCTTGCCCATTTATCTTCTTTTCGAAATTTTCAGGCTACTTAGGCACTTTTTAGAAAAGTCTTGCCTGTTCACCCGTTCTTTCGAATTTTGTTGGGTACTTAGGCTCTCTTTGTTAGAGACTTGCCTTTTTCCTAACTTCGATATTCGCAGGTTACTCGTTACTTTGCTGTCATGGACCCTTCATCCGGCTACGAGACTCAGTCCCACCACCTTGGCCTCCTCTTTTCAAAAGAGGACTCAGGGCAGAGTCTTGGTAGTTGTAGATGACTTCCAACACTTGGACTGTGTTCTTTGGAGTCCACAGCCTGCAGAGTATACTCATTTCGAACGCTCCTTTAGTGGTCGGGATCTCCTTCCCTTGCTTTTAGGACTCCCACCAATGGTATGGTGGACCTTACTTCGGAGGACTGCCTGATTCCTTGTAGTTTTTGGAGGGCAGGTCTTTATGCGCCTTGCTTCAACTTCTTGATACCTTCGAGAGGACTTGCGCCTTACATGCTCCTCTTGGTCGTCTAGCATCGATCACTTCTAATGGGACTTGGCCCAAGCTCGTGAGGCTTAGGGTGTTGTTGAAGTCGCCTTGGTTGACTTTCAGACTTCAACTAAGGCGGTCCAAAGTCTTGTCGCTTGAACTTACAAGGATGTTTTATAACTATTACTTTATTGTTATTTCATTTGAAACATTTTATTTGTATTCAATTTTGATATTTATGATAATGTTAAGTGTCTATTCTATTTATATTTTATGTGTTTGGACTTTGAAGTTCAATTTTAAATTAAAAAACACAATCACAAACTAATTTATTTTTTAAAAAAAAAGAAAAAAAAATACCTAAGGTGACGGAAGATCTCTGTCGCCTTAGGTATATAAGGCGACAGAGAAAACTTCCGTCGCCTTAGGTCACCCTTAAGGCGACAATCAAGCTTCTGTCCCCGATGAGGACCAAAATGCGACAGAGATTTTGTGCGTTGCCTTAGGCTAAGACGATGAAGATAAGGCGACAGAAGTGGCGACGAAAAATGCGACGAAATTTCATGCTTAAGGTGACAGAAAGTTCGGTCGCCTTAGACATTTATTCTTGTAGTGCCTCTCATGCTTTGTTTGAAATCAACCAGTCATAACTTTTGAACCGACATTCGAATCCTACTCGGTCTTCAACCCGACTTGCCCCTTGTTGTTCACCTAATGTTTTGCTCTCAAGAAAATCAATCTCTCTTCGTGAACATCGACCAAGACCACCTAGAGACATGTCAGATAGGATGTTAGATAGGATAGTGTGCGGTAAGTGATGATTGATAACCGTGAGATCTTGAGTACCATGGACATGATCAATTCATGTTTAAAATTTACTAATGTGATTTTTTAGCTTCTACTAAGTTACAGAGGAGTAAAACTAAAGACCAGATTCATCATAGTTCCTTATCTCATAAATTATATTGAACTGAAAGTTGAACAATTATTCCCTAAAATGGGTAATAATCCAATGACTATGACAGTTGTTTTTTACAAAAATCTTGTATAATAGAATCCTGAATTTAGAACATCATAATTTATATTATTTTAATTTGTCGGTCACAAAACTGATCTCAATCCTTAAATTTTGTTGACAATTTGAAACTTTCTCATTAACTATTGAAGTACTTACAAATGCATCTAATCGAAATAAAGTATATACAGAATTATTTATCAGAGTTACACATATTTTATTCCTTTTTAATTCCCTTGATATTTTTCTTTCATTTACTCGAACTTTTTATTAGAAATAAACATGATTGAAAAATCTGAATTCAAAATTAATTTAGATTCTTAATTCTTTTTCTTTTTTTTTTCAAAATTATTTTACGACTTTTAATCTTAGAGGTCAAATGTATAAATCCACAACCTCACGTGGTTGTTGAACAAACAAACAAGTTTGAACCGAATTAGTGTAACATGAAAAACAATTAGGAGAAATGACTATAACTTAAAATTTAGTTTAAAATTCAAAGATGCTTAGATGCTTAGATGCTTTGCCTCTATTATAAAAAGTCCACAGCCATACCAATCCTTTCAACCCAAACTAAAAACTTCATTCATTTCCTTTCGATGGGCAATTCCAAAAGTAAATCTTACAAACGAGTCCTGGTTCCATTCTCAGAGGAGCAACTGGCTAGCATTTTCAAGAGCTACGACCAAGACGGAGACGGAAAGCTGTCTAAGAACGAGCTGAAGCAAGCCTTCTACTATCTCGGCTCACGCTTCAGCTCCTTCCGAGCGGATGAAGCCCTACGAGCCGCTGATGTTGACGGTGATGGCACCATAACCATCGAAGAAATGAGCAAGCTAATTCAGTATACCAAAAGTCGTAAATATACTCTTTGTTGAATTTTATACTATTTAGATATATGTTTTCTTCCAACTTTTATGTCGAGTTATTTCTTGTGTATGAGTTCACGTGTGTTTTAAGAAGGGATAACAGCCCTACCTCTTTGTTAAAACAATGAATAAAATTTGTTGGATGAGGTTTGTAATCTAAGATTAGAACTCGAGATGCTATTCATGTTGTAATTGATAGAATTTTGTTATTAATGTATTGGTTTGATCACAATTTATTAATGTATTTGTTTGATCACAATTTTATTTACAAATTTTAAAGAAAAGTGAACCATTTTTTTAAAGTTTATGGACAGAAAATTCAACTATTAAAATGGAAACAATTTAAAAATCTAAAAAGTGAAATAAAATAAATTTGAAGTCAAGAATTAAAATTGAACAAATTTAAACGAAATCGACTAGAACCTCACTCTTAAATATCTAAGAACTGGATGAGATAAAAGCTCAAAATCTAGACAAAACGAGTTGGGCGTATTGGATTTGGGGCGAAGGAAATTTTTAATCAAGTGATACAAATGCATAATTAATGTCAGCTGAGCCATATTCGCTTTGAGAATTAACTATTATGATTTAACTATTGAGAAGATATAGATTACGAATAACGAATTTAATACCTTGCTCAAAATTTTAGTTCTACTATATTCACCGCAAAACATTGCAAAGTTACAGTTTATTAAAATAAATTTTTTAGATTACCTACAATTTATTAAAACTTAAATTACCATAAACTAAAAGTTTATGAGCTTTTTTTAATATTACTTTCGATATTCTCTTACCCTTAATTTTATTTAAAATTATCCTTGACTTTTCTTTTTTTTTTTTTTTGTACAAAATTATACTTGGCTTATCTTAGTAGTTTGTTTTTTTTTTTCCTTCCACTTATGGCATAGTTAATGGTAAATAAATAATAAAAACTAAACATAACTTCAGTAATATGATATATGATTCCAATTCTAAGAAGTTCTTTGTAAATCTCAAATTTCGATTACTGTTAAATTAACAAAGTAAATGGTAATCATATTATAAAAAAAAAAAAAAGAGTAAATGGTAACGGTGCAGTTTTTATATTAAAATAAAAGGAAAAGAAATAGTAAATTTGATATTCTTGACAAGATTGAAGTAGGCAACCGACGTATGGTAGCTTGTATTAATATTAAGCTTCTTTGATTCGCCACCACTCATTTGTCGATGTGCTATCGAATAATCAAACATCAAATGCCCATCTTTATTGGCTTCCCTATTTATAAAATATTCTTTTCTTTCTTTTCTTCTTTTTCTTTGCCTTTTGATTTATTTTTTTCCTTTGAAAAATTAATAATTATATATAACTTAATTAGTGGTGCAAAATGTTTGATGTGTTACATGATATATACAACCACTGATTAATACGCATCTCCCGTTAAAAAAAAAAAAAAACAACTATTTTGAAGGGTAGTTTTAATAAAACATATATGACGGGTTTGTTCCGCATGTGTATTTAACATATTGGGTTGATTATGTAACCTAAAACGCGTTTAGGATGCATGTTTCCTTCATCGATAAATCGAGTTACATTAACTCGATTTTGTCAGCCATAAACCGAGTTGTCACTCGTTTCACATGTTTTGTCTCTCTTGTACGATGGTGATCTTCAGTTTACTTTTCCTATTTGTTTCGATTTCATTTTCTATTCAGTTTCTTGTCTTTATTATTTTTTTTATTAGCAAAATTTCGTATCGATTAACATATAGTTTGTGAGGTTTGATTACTTTCGAATTATCTGTTCTTCTCCTTCAGATTTGGGTTTGTTCTAATTCTAGATTTTACTTCTTTATGTGCCGATCTGAAACCCATGTCGCCGATTTAGTCGTCTCTTCTTCATTAGGGCTTGCATGTGCTAAAAATGACATTATTTCTTCGTTTGAAATTTGTTCTTGAAGCTGGCGCTAAGTTGAGTGAGACTATGAATCGACTTGGTGAGGGAATCAGATCAAACTGTAAGTCTTCTAATCTTAATCCCCAGCCGATGTCTGCTTTATTTATTTTTATTTTTTAGTCTCTGTTTGTTCCTTTTGTTCTTTGTTCTCTAGTAATTGATTTTTGTTTGAGTGTATGATATGTACTTTGTTATATATTTTATATTCATTCATTTGAACTATTTCATTCTACGTAATTTTTTTCCCTTCACCTACGAGATTAAATGTCTCACTAACCAAACTTAAACTACAGCTACTCAATAGATTTTATTCTATTTAGATGTTACTTCAGTCCAATTTTGCATACTACTCTCCTTAAATTGATTTTACACCTCATTGAATTTATTGTAAGTGTGGATATAATTCTACTCAACTGCACCCCTCTGCATTATGTCTTTAAATTTCGAGGTATTACTTCATCTGGACATACTTCTTGATCTTGTTGAGGTTGCATTGTGCTCCTAAATTGATTTTCAATGTTGTTTCATTTTTGATTTGTGAATGAAGTTAATACTCTTTTGCTTTACTTTCAATTCCGTGTGTTTCCTGTGCTTCTTGTTCTTTGTATCTTGCAAGTTCTTGAACTTTCTGCTTTAGTTTGGTATTCGTTTGATTCCCATGTTGTTGATCTTTAATCTATCCATCATAATTTGGTATTTTCATAACCTATGCTCCAACTTGTTTTATGTTTTTCGAGTTCAATTTTGATTTTTATTGTGGGTTATTTTTTTATAAGCTCAATTTGAATATTCTACTCTGTTTGTTAACTTGTTTTATGTTTTTAATTTATGTCTCTATTTTTATTTGTAAACGATCTCGATTAATTTATTTTTATATGGTGAGTTCCTTTCACATTCCTTAACTATGTTACATTACTTGCTTTAGGTTATTAATTTATGTCCCATTTTTTATTTGTAATCGATATTGTTTTAGGTTTTTATGTTCGTCGTTGGTTTATTTTTTGTATATGCTCAATTATTTGAATCTCGTGCTATGTTTTTTAACTTGTTTTATGTTTTTAATTTATGTCCCTGCTTTTATTTGTAATCAATCTCAATTAGTTTATTTTTATATGGTGAGTTCATTTCACATTCCTTAGCTTTGTTACGTTACTTGCTTTAGATTATTAATTTATGTCCCATTTTTTATTTGTAATCGATATTGTTGTAGGTTTTTATGTTCGTCGTTGGTTTATTTTTTGTATATTCAGTTTGAATCTCATGCTATGTTTTTTAACTTGTTTTATGTTTTTAATTTTATGTTTCTATTCTTATCTTCGTTGTCGGTTCATTTTCTTTAAAAACAAACTATATGATGAAATGCAATTGATCTCGTTTGAGGAATGAAAATTGCTTTCATCTCATGATGCTAGAGATTTTTACTATCTATCTTTATCATTCTAGTTCTTTATAATATTTGGTGAGTTTAAACTGACTATATATTTAACTAATAATATATTCACTTTATAATATATTATTAGGTTGATAGTGTGATCTTGTGCAGTGATTTTTGGTCATTGTTGAATTTCAGACTGCCGAAGGTTCGTGATAATAGTTAATATGTTGCTTAATTGTACTTTTGATCTTGTTATTTCCATATTACATATTGTTTTCGTTATGTTTGTTTACTGTATGTTCTTTTTCGTATGTATTTGTTATACGGTAACATTGTAAACGAAACTCTGGTAATATATTTTTTGGTGTAAAAATTGGTAGCTATTTTGGTAATGTGCATCCTTTGATATCAACTTTGAAAATTAAAATTAAAATTTGTGATGAATAGCAGTGACAAGTTTTTTTTTAAAAATGATATGAAAAATTTTGTAAACAAATGATATTGAATAGTAAAGTTAAAATAAATGAATTTATTTGTAAACAAGCTTTTGAATCGGATTATATTAAAAAAAAAAATGAATTTCATAAAAAAATTATTCATATTATTTTAGCTTACTCATAGAGCCATGTCGGGACCTTCAAAAAATGTCTATCACAATTGGACAATATTGGAAGAAAACACTCTATACAATGTGTAATTGAGCTTGTGCAAGCTCGTGGTTGTAGATTAGATAATGGTACCTTTTAGGAGTAAGTACCATCTTGAACTACTTCAGCTAATCCATGGAAAACTTCCTTGGTGCCAGATCACATCAACGTTGGTTATAGATTATTTTCGGGTGGTCTATGACACTAAAATGCCAATACCAAGCAATGACAGAGATGCTTGGTAATGGCTACACTGGCTTCGGTTGGAATGATAATTACAAGTGCATAGAAGTAGAGTAATCAATTTTTGACGCTTGGGTCTAGGTATGTAATATAATCATCTACATTTATTTTAACTTTTCTCTTTTTAGACTCACCCAAACGCAAAATGTATGAACAACAAACCTTTTCCTGAGGATCTAACCTATATTTTTTAGAAGGACAAGGCAGGTGGAACGTTCACACAACAGGCAAAATAAATTGTGGCAGAAGATTCTGGGGTCTATAGGATGAAGGAGGGTGTTCCTAACCTTATTATAGGCCTGACATTCCTATTTCGGAGGAAGAAGATCCGGACACACCCACTACTTGAACTATGAGATCGTCGTCTTCTTCAATCGATGATGAGTGCAAGAGAGTATCAGAGAAGCAAAAAATGATTGGTACTCTACGTGTCGGAATGGAACATGCAGTACACTGAAATGTGTAAGATTGGCGATTGGCTGAAAACAAAATTGAAATTGATGAAAGAGTAGCAAGACTCACTACAACTGAAGGTTGCTACGGTGCTCGATGAATTCTTCCAACCGCTGACTACTCTATAGAGGATTGTGTTAACGAATATTATATTTAAATACCTGGAAGAGGTCCACACATTTCTTGTTGTCCCTCTTGAAGACCAGCGCAGCTATTGCGACTATCTCTTAAGTTAGGCGAGATAAAGTGATTCTTGTTGTCCTCTCCACTATGCAATGTACTAGAGACCTTTTTTGTAGGCATATGATCCGTATTTTCTTGTTATGCATCCTACACTTATTTTATTATATGTATATTTTTTGTTTCATGAACTCCAGTTACCCTAAAAAACTTTTCGTAATGTAATGGATACTTATATTCTAATGAATTAGTTCATCATTATTTAGTGGCCTATGAATTCAATCCATTATTATATTAAAAATTTGAATATTGAGTACTAATATTTTAAAATCAATTCATACTCGTTTAATGAGGTCATAATGAAATTAAAATTAGTTCATCTAATTCATTGCATTTCATTTTCATTAAAAATTTTTTTAATTAACTCATGTTAATTTAACATTAATCACGAATACATAGTTTAACTTAACTCTGTTTAATTTAACACTACTTAATTATTTAATTCCAACTACAAACAACACTCAATTTGACTAAACTCTGTTTAACTTAGCCCTTCCACCAACATAGCTTAACTTAAAACTCAACTTACTTAAGTCCCTTAAATTAGTCACTTGCCCCAAACGCGTCCATTGAGTTTAATTAGATAGAGCATTCACCAAACAAATATATTCTTGTTGAAGAAAATTCTATATGTGTGTTCTAGCCACCAAACATGAAGGGAGAGAATGAGAAGATGATGATTGGTATTTCAACCATTGACAATCATTTCTGCTTAATCTGTTTTCCAAAATTTACCTTTTTATTCATCTCTTAACTACTTTCTATTCTTCACATAATTATTTTCCACTCATATCATATCTGTTATTTTATTTACCTCATTAACATTCCCTCCACTCAAACACATTTAATCATTCTTTTTATAATAATTTTCTTTCACATTCTCTCTCTAATTCTCATTCATCTCATAATCATACTCATTCCCCTTCACCAAGCAAAGGGTTATTTGTATATTGTTTCACTTTTTATTTATTTATTATTATTATTTTTAATTTATCTGGCGATTAACTAGCTTTTATGGCACAAACATGATGCCACGTGACGTAATATCAATGTTTTTTTCTAAGATATTTTTTCTAATTATTTTACTATGTATTTGAGTAATATCATATTTTAGAAATGAAACGGGTTATTTGTATATTTTTTTACCTTTATTCTTTTTTGTAATTTATCTGGCTATTAATATGTTTTTACCGAACAAACATGATGCGATGTGACAGTATCCATGTTTCACGTGGCTATCAATATTGTTTCTTCGAATTTTATTATTTATTTTATAAAATCTTATTTTTTCAAAATTTTAGTTTTGTATATTTTTTTGAGATATTTTTTCTAATTATTTTATTATGTATTGAGTATATAATAATTTTTTTCCTTCATTCTCATTCATCTAATAATATATTTTAGAATTGAAAGGGTTAGTGACTGATTGATTTCATTGTTTAGAGATAGTCCAACATCATGTCGCGAGTTCAATCTTGAAAATCGATATTTGACTCTCATTTATACTGGATTATCATCAAATAATGAAATCAACGTGTCATTAAAGTTGTAACCTCTGGCCACTTCTACCTTACGACACAATGGTTTTAGAGAGGTTACTTGGGCTTGGTTGACTCGTCCACGAGAGAGTTCTAACCTCCATGGCCAATTAACCCTATGGGTTTCCGCCTACTCGACTGATCTTTTTAGAGGTCAGCTTTGGTTTTCGTCAACCCTTACGGGTTCTCACCTCCACAGCTTGCCTCTAAAGAGGGTTCTGGCCCTCAGCGTAACTCCTAGTCGTTATCGCCAGATCTAGTCGTCACTTGGACTCGGTCAAATATTGGGGGAGAGTCCTAACCTCCACGATCGACCCTCAGGCGGTCAAACCTACTATAGCCGGTCATGGAAGGGCCAAATTGGTCTTTGGCTACCCTAGAGGTTCTAGCTACCTTTACCGTCTCCTGGTGGCTGGAATGACCTTGGCTGGCCCTCGAGAGGTCAAGGCTGCCATGGGTGACCCTCGAGGGCGCTATAATGCACTTGGCTGACCCCTGAGGGTCATAGCCTCCTTGGTTGACCCACTAGGGATCAAGGCCTCTTTTGGCCGGCCCCCATGGGGTTCAGAAGAGGCTTGGTTGACCCTTTGGGTGGGTCAGTGTCGCTTCGGGTGTGGTTCGAGAGGTTCTACGCCTTATTAGATATCTCGGGAAATATTTTCCTATAACATATGGTATTCAAGTTTATTTTACTAAAGCCAGTATTTAATCCACATATTCATATGCACCGGAAATTGATAAACTAAAAAAACAAACCATTTTGATGAAACATGCTTAGTATATCCCTTCGTTTCATATTGAATTAATCAAAATATTTCACAACTTTTATTTTATTAAAAAAAAAAAAATCTATCAACTTTTATAAAATGATTATATGAACTTGAGCATAGGTTTCATTTATATGTTATTGAATATATAAAACAACTAATAAATAACTTTATCGAAGATCACTTGAGTTCATAAACGAGTTAAGAAGGATTTTTTTTTTTTTTTTTTTGAACTTTAGAACAATATATTACTAAATATGTTATGATATTCTTATACTATTTGTCGAGATTGTATGTTTATATTTCCATTATTAGAAATTAGTACTATTTTAAGTCTCATCATCTTTGTTATTTAATTTTTCAAAAATCAATACTCAGCCGATTGAAGATTAAGATGCCGACGTGACAAGAACTCAATGACTTATCAGCATTAGAAGTAGATAGAGGCAAAGAGAATCGTTAACAGTAATATAGTACAAGATGCCGAGCGTTAGTACAATATATGGGACTTGTCATTTATCTTTCAATAATATAATATAGTTGAATTATTGAGATTGTTCCAAACTGGAAATAAATTTTAATTCAAAAAAAAAAGAATTTCTTTTTTACAATTATTCTTAATTTTATCTGACCACCGACGGGTCAAAGTAGGATGAAAATTATATTTACTTATAAATAAAAGAAATTAAGCCCTAGCTAGGTTTTCAAAATAACAAATAAATAAATAAAACTCTAAAATGGTGGTGATTTGCTTTTAAAAGTGAGTTTGGCTTCTGAGTAAAAATTTTGGAGGTGATACAGTATGGTAGAAATTTCACTTGCTGGTTTAATATGTACAAAATTAGTGTTTAATGTATAGATGTAAGAGTGAGTATACTAGAAGTCGATATTTGGAGTGCACTATAATTAAGACGTATAATATAAGTCAATATTTGAGATGTAGATATGATAGATGGACTGAAAAATTAATGTTTAAAGTGTGTTTATAGTGTAGGAAAACTTATTTAATTATTCTAATTTAGAAAATAATTACAAATATGTTTATTTTCAAAAAAATTTGCAAGTGTTATCAGTGCGTTAATGAATGTTATCATGTTCTTTTTTATAATACATGATTAAAACGTATTAATGACTATAGATGTAAATAAGTGACGCCAACGTCCCTATCACGTCCTTGTCCTCGAGAGTTGAAAAGGATGACGATGATAAGGATGACAACTCCTTTGAGTCTCCACTTTAAGCATACACCTTAATGACTTTGATTTTATTTCATTCAAAATGCCTCACATCAATGAAGATGGTTGTCATCACTTATATATTCATGATATTCTCCTTTTCTAACAAATGCGAGATACTTATTTGCATCCCAACAATGAAGTATTTGTTTTGGGAGTTTGGAAAAACTGTTTTTAAAATTTGTGTTCAAAAGAAAAGATATTTAATTTAGATGAAATTTGGTAAAAAAAAAATTGATTTGAGATTGGAGAGAAGTTGACGAGGGACTGAACAGGAATAAGAGAAAAATTGTTAACCCACCCCCATAAAAAGTGGCTGCAAAACCAAATCCAAACACCCGCATAGAAAGCAACTGCGAGACCACGAGAAAGAAAAACACATCATGCCATTAAGGCTAAATTTTAAAAGACTATTAAATGACTTAGTCCACATATCAAACTTAGTGAGAAGGAAAGATTGATAGACAAAAATAGGTAAGTGAAGCCCAAAAATTCTTTAATATAAAGCCAAGACTTGTAAATTAAATGTTAAAGGTCCAATCCACTTATCTTTGAACCAAATCAAAAGTTGGCTTGAACCGAATTTTTGTTTGTCAAAAATTGAAAGAGGATGGATGGTCAAGATCGAGCATGGCTGATGGAGTGAATGGCTGTGATATTGCCACCCATCTGTTGCATGTTGTCGGTTGGATTAGCATGTCCACCACATAGCTTCCACTATGCCTCTCTAATCAAAACCCTCCCCTTCTTATTGTTCAACTCATTTTGATGCTTCTTGTTTCTCGTTTAGAGACGAACGGAATTCTAGCGATTCTTCTCCAAAACTCCATTTGTTCTTTGATTTCTCTAGTTCTCTCTGATTCCATTGATCTATGGCAACAGTGACGATTCTAGTAATTTCATGCTAAAATCGTTGTTTCCTTGTTGATCCACCTTCATCTGTTCAAAATGGTGGCGATTATAACACTTTCTTGCTATAATCATTACTTCCCTTCAATCAATTTATTGAAGTTCGATTGCTTGAGTTAAGCATTACAAAGAAACTTAAAAGGTAACTCTTCTTCCTTGTACCATTTTCTTTCTTTGTTTTCTTGGTTTCTTTGTCTCTTAGACTTTGCTAATTAACTCAGTTTCTTATTTCTCTTGATTTTTCTTATGTGTTCTATATGTGCATGAGATAAATAAGAAAAACAAGCAAGAAGATCAGAGAGCAATGAGAAGAACATATAAGGTTTACGTGATTCGGCTAAGAACATGCCTACATCCACGGGAAAGAACCAGGTACTTTTTATTTTAGCTTTTGCTTTTTCTCGATGTATCTCCCACCCCTTTTTTCATCTACATACTGCTTTATTATATATGTACAAACTAAAAGATATAGTACATAGTAAACACAAGCTGTAGGATTGTGCTTAGGTGGTTAGAGCCTTAGGTAGATTAGAAAAGCTTGTTGAAAAATAGTTAGTTCAAACTGAATTAGTTTAGATGGCTGTTAGGATAACAACTTGAATGTCCTTTACTCAAAGACCTCACATTTGTGTAAGTTGAACTGAACACTCTTTTCATTCACTTAACAAAAATTAAAGAAAATAAATAATTTCAAATCATCCTTAATCACCAAATCAGTCATTTACATATCATCCAAAATCACATCTCAAACTACAATCTTCCTTTAAGCTTTCGGTTCGACCATATTTTGCTAATTCGTATTTGCACAAAAACTACCACTTATTAGCTACAACTCCAACACACTTTTCTTTACTACTTTAGTTTGCACAAAACTAATGCAATTTACCAAAGCATCACATTCCAAAACTTCTCGCTTAGTTGGCCACTATTTTCCATTCATAACGTACACTCCAAGACTCGTGAGAGAAGAATCAAACATCAATATGAAGTTCCCCTTCAACAAGTTTTTCGCTCCAATTATCACTAGCAACATCGACCACTGACTCGTTCTTATTGATATGCTGATAATAGTTTTTCCCTTATTGTTACCTAATCTTACTCACGTGTGTTCCTCTTCTTTGCTTCGATTTATGTGTAGAACGTAATTGGAGTGTCGATTTTCCCCTTGTTTTTCTCTGTCTCACACGCGTTGTCCACACCTTGCCCTAACAGACACTCTCTCGTCTCCCTTTCACTTTCCTTCTTTTTTTATTTATTTATTTACCTCTTATCAATTAAGTACACCAATTACCTAATTTATATATTGAATAATATATATACTTATATTATTTAATATTAATTCTTTTTAGGGTCTCATAGAGAATATCATGATCATAATTGTATAATGCGTGTTGCGTGCGAAAAAATGCACCTTTAGACCCATTTCATCATGCTTTTACATTATAAGGTCTACTTTTCATATTGTTGTCATTTGTCTGTACTATTATGAGCATATGTTTCCTTGCTGTTTTGATGAGCAAGTCTGCCATATTAAAAAATGACTTATAATGTACTTTAAGGAGATATGACTAGTTAAGAACACATTTTTGCATGAATATCTGCAAGAAGAAGTTTCTACGTATCAACCAAAACTACCCAAATCATGTATGTTCTCTAAAGAAGAGCTTATATGGTCTGAAGCAAGCACCATGTGCATGGTATGATCGATTTATATCTTATCTTTTGACTCTAGGTTTTCTGATGCCAAATGCAGATACATCCCTCTTTGTCCAATTCGGTTGGCTCCTTATTAACATATCTTCTACTCTATATGATTGATATTTATCGTCATTTGACCAGACCCATGCTACATTGCAACATTGAAACGAGCCCTTGCTTATGAGTTTCAAATTTCAGATATTAGGAAAATGAAATATTTCCTTGGTCTAGAGATTGAATATCACACTGCAGGAATTTTCGCCAATCAGGCAAAATATTTATCTGATCTTCTAACTTCTTTAGGAATGAATGCTGCAAAGGCCTGTTCAACACCCATGTCTACTACTATTGATTTACACTCTTTTGCTCCACCTTTTACATATGTTACACTCAGCAGAAAGCTTGTGGGATCTCTTTAGTATCTCACATTTATATGCCCTGACATTTCCTACGCTGTCAATAGGGTTAGTCAATTCACGCATCAACCTACAACACTTTATTTCTCAACAGTTAAACGCATCCTCCGCCATCTATGTGGAACCTTTGGCACAAGTATTATATCTAGGTCAGGAAAACTCTCTCTTCACGCCTTTTATGATGCTGATATGGCTCGTGATTCTTCTAATCGACGTTCTATCACTGATATGTCATTCTTCCTCGCTCCAATCCTATTTCTTGGTCTGCCAAGAAACAATTCATTGTATCTCGCTCCTCAACCAAAGCTATGTGATCTACGTGTGTCTTTTTACGATACTCTTCGACTTTAATGAGATTGACTACCACTTCGTTCATGAAAAGACACACGTAGATATACACACCAAAGTCTTATCTCCTCCATCCTTTAAATCATGCTCTAGCAAACTCATGACTTTCATCTGGTTGTTAAGATTTGTTATTATATTTCACTTTAGTAGTTATATATTTTAAGTTGTAACAACTCACATAAATCTCTCATGACCCTCTTGTATAAAAAGGCCATCATTCTTCGAAAAATATATTTAAAAAATATTATTCTCGAAGTGTTTTGTTGTTATCCCATTTAAACCCATCATTTTTTTCATTTCTTTTCTATATGGTACAGTTGATTGCATAATACAAACACTGTATATGACAAGCTATATATGACAAGGATATAAGAAGCTGAGTTACAACTTGTTGGCACAAGAAAATAGGATTTTAAAATTGATATGTGGGCACATTTCTGTTTATTAATTAGAATAAATTCTAGGACAATTTCAATTTAGTTGTAAAAATAATAACAACAATAATTTCACTTTAAATTATATATATATATATATATATATATATATATATATTTTTTTTTTTTTTTTTGACATCGTTATATTCATGAATTTAAATTTCTTGCAGCCACAAAAAATACTCGGCGGTGATAAGAAATTAGTGGAAAAAACTAATGAGAATAGTTAAATTGAATACTTGTACGTAGTGATAAGAAATTAATAGAAAATTTTTAATGAGAATAATTTAATTGGTATTTTGATAAATTATCTACTCTAAACATGTGGTTTAAGTCTTTCAATCTTTCATTATATACTTAAAACGGATTACAAAAAAAAATCAAAACAACCAAAAGCATCAAAGAAAAGAATTAAAATTTGAAAAGATATTTGAGATAAATATATAAAACTTGATAAATGACCGTACATGAAAAGATTAGATTATTTTGTCAAAAAGAAAAGAAAAAGAATATAAAAGTTGGTAAGAATTTAATTTGGTATAAAATGTATTCATATGTTATGGATAAGATGAATAATAAAGAAAAAATTATTGTAATGACTTTAAGTTAATAATTAATTTTGTTGGGAGAGAATCGGATTCTTTTTACTCTGTGAAAATACATTTCATAATATTTATTCTATATTTTATATTTTTGCTTTCAATATTTAATAATCATTATAATTTCATTTTGTTTTTAGTTTTACTTTTATTTTATTTAACAATTCGGTATTCAACTTAGAAGAAATTAAACGTAACAAAGACCAAAACTTATCTTAAGAACTTACGACTAAATATATTATCATTAATGTCAATCACTGATTTGTTGTACTCATCGCAAACAAGACTCCATTTTTTTTAGTAGTGCCTTGGGCACTACCTAGGAGGCTGCAGCGAATGTTGAATCCAAATGCTCCTCTCTTTTTTTTTTCTTCCTAAATTATACTGGGTTGCAATTATTTTTTATACTTTTCAAATTGGCTAAATTATTATCAAATAAAGTCTTTAAATATAAATAAATATACAGCTTGTGAGCCTAGTACCATTCAAAAGAACAAAGGGCTAATCATCCTAGTGTTTTCCAGAGGTTGAACTTGAGAAGCAGTTGATCAGTCGATCGAAGGAGACAAACCAATAAATCAATGCAGGAAGTGGAAGAAGAAGAGGTGAAAAACAAAACCTGAGATTTAGAGGTGGAGTAGGAATTTTTAACACTAGTCAACTAACCTCTTATTAATTAGAAGAGAGATTCAATTGATTGAATTAATTGATTGTGCAATTTTATTATTCACAAAGAGAATGTAAGCCAATTAGTTATGTAACAATTATAATAGATAAAACTCCATTAACCTTTTTTTGAAAAAGGTACTATATTAATAAGGAAAAATGGCTTCAAGAAGAGACCACGACAAGATTACAAAAAAGCCTTCCAATTTGAGGCAATAGTGACAAGGATATAATCGTAAAACAATTTAGATTTAGTACACCAAGATGAAAATAAAACAATGAGATCCTCCCACAGAGTGTCTGGCTGTTTTGCGACATAACTTTCCTCGAAGATACGAGCATTTTGTTCCTTCCATGTAGCCCATAAAATGGGCCCCATGATATTAGTCTTCATAATGTTGTTGGTAAGAGAAGACGACAAAGAGGCAATGAAGAACTCAAGAGTAATCATTGTGTTAGGGATAGAGATAGTACCAGCAAAAAGCTTGAACTAAAGTGTGTTGTTTAATGAAACTGCAATGAAGGAAAGAATGCACCAAACTTTAGCCTTTTTCCTGTATAAAATACACCATTGTTGGCTAATGCACATACCTCGTAGATCTATTTTGCATAACATCTTAGATATTAACCCTTCTATTGAAAATAGTTCACATAAAAAACTTGATCTTCTTGGAATCATGGTATGTCAAAGATGAAGAGGGAAAGGTAGTGTGACAAACCGCTCTAGAATGACTTATTCTAGAAATAATTTGTTTACTAACTACTAATCAAAGGTTAGCCTTGAAATTTAAATTAATTAAATTAATGTCTTGAGAACATGGGGCTCTAGTTTGAGTTCATAAAAGTTTGGGCCATTATTATTGAAGTGTGGGGTCACATTTCTTAGTAATAGAAAATTGAAGGCTTTAATTGCAAATATACTAAAGTTTTAACCCTAAATTTCCCTAACCGATTTCTTCCTCTTCTCTCTCCGCGAAAACCTTCTCCCTTTCAATCCTTGTCTCCCATGTTCGAAACCCTTCTTCTTTGAATCTCTTTCCCTCTTCAGCAATTTCGTCTTCTCCTCTCTTTTGGCTCATCGATTCTTTGAACACCCTTCTTCTTCCTTGGCCTATAGAGCTTCAATCGGTTTCTCTTTTGTTGGGTTGTGTTCATTTCAACTTTCTTCGTCTACTTCTTCTCAAGGAGAATGTTGGTGGGTTTCATTTTAGTTTTGAAAGATCGATTCGTTCTTCAAGTTGGGTTGAAGAGTGTGTTAACGTGTCTTTTTCGTCTTGGCCAGCATTCAGGTTGTCAATGAGGTTCTTGTTCTTGGCTTGGATTTAGGTTTTATGTGTTCATTGGGCGTGTTTATGAGGACATGAAGATTCATATTTATTTCAAAAATGAGCCATCGTTCATAGATTACTGATGGCTTGTGGTATGGTTTGTTTAATTCATGGATGAAGCTTTTAGGTTAATGGTAGTGTTGGTGTCTATTCTGGCAGTTTATTGAAAAGTTTGTATCTAGTTCTTTAGAGTTTGCTTTCTTTTAGTTCTTCTTGTTCTTTGGAATTAGAAGTTGTGTGTTCCTGTCTTAAGGCTCTAGCAAATAGTGGGCAAGTATTTGAGTTTGGTTTGTTGTGCTAGTGCTTTGTGACGTAGAGGAGTTGGCCGTTGTTGTCCACAAGGTTCGATTTTGGTTGTGAGTTAGAGCGTTGATGTGGAGCTTTTCGGGTTGGGATTAAGGTCAGGACTTCAGTTTCAGCGAGTGTGGTACCATCGAATCCCTTAAGTCTCTTAGGTTATTTGTGTTCTTGTATGCTTACTTGTATCTTATATTCCATTGTAGGTACAAGTGTTTAGCTTGATCGCACGTTTGACCTAAAGTCTAGTCGTAGTTTGTTCTAGTAGAAACCAAATGTGACAAACCACCCCAAAGGGGAAAAGAAAAAAAAAAAAAAAAAAAGACTTTAAAAACTGCTTCAACCAAGACTCAAACCAAGATCCAATTCAAGCTAGTTAATCATCCAAGCCACTCAGCTACATCATTTCTTGAGAAATATAGGACTACAATTTTATAACATATAAATTTCGAGGGTTTAATTGCAAAAAAAAAAAAAACCCAGAACCTTTTTTTTCCCTTTTCTTTTCTTCTTTCTTCGCGATTTCTTTCCCCTCCCTTCTGCGTTTTTTTTCGATTTTTCCTCTCTCCCTCTCAGCTTCTTCCCCTCCCTCTCGGCTTCACTCTCCCTCTCGTCGCCGACCCCCTCCCTCTCGCTCTCTCACCGTCGCCGCGACCTAGTTGTCGACTCTCTCTCTCCACCGTCTCTCTCTCCGTTGTGCTCTCTCTCTCTCTCCAGCGACAACTCTCTCTCCTCACCGTCGCGAGGGCGCTCCCGTTCGTCTCACGTCGTGGAGCTCAGGTATGGGTTATTTTCAAAATATACTGTTTTCGGCTTGGTTAGTTAAGGGTGAGGTTATTTTCGGGTTCTTGGATCGAAAGGAATCTTAGAGGCTTGTCGTGGGCTTGTTTCTCGATAGGGTCTACTTGGCCGAACTGCGCGTTTAAGACT